>JAOVVB010034688.1:0-15415 GCA_028570985.1 Heterobranchus longifilis
GTTTAGGCAACAAAACAACTTGGTAGTGTTAGAAAAAAGGTCAGTATATTTGAGACATTAAATCACTTCTGTGTATCCGAGTCACGTGATGCAGAACGTCCCACGATGCAAAACGTCACGTCGCATGACGCGCCACGTCACGTACTTCCGGTTGTTACGTTAATTTAAAAATAACTTTCATTTTAGTTTCATAAACCCTGGTCTGCTGGGTGAAAGTCCTGTGTTTGTTTGGTCCACCCACCACCCCTGAGTGTGTTTCTCGCTCTAAATACTTTGTCACATTACTTCCGGCTTTTTGGCGCCACAACATGGCAGGGATACGCCTAACAACAAAACAACAATATGGGTCATAATTACTCTGACCACTAGGGGCGCTATTTCAGTAAACGCTCACATGGGTCATATTACAGAGCAGGAAAAAACGTGAACTGCTGTCATTTTCCAATGGAGGACAGGCTAGTTAACAGAATACGAAATGTTTTGTGCAAAAAAAAAGATTGTCAATAAAAGTCTTTTAAAAAAAAAGATAGTGGTAGGGGCCGTGGCTAGCTAGCTTGCTGTCATGGACAAAAAAAGACGAGTGTTCAATTTCTACAAGGAGTCGGACTAATCAAGGAAACCCCGACTTTTCTTCTCAGTTATCGTCTCAGGACAAAATTAAATGTATGATTTAATTTAATTAATGAATTCAACTCAAATGAATGTATTAAAATGAATTAATTGAAATGTCTTGGCAGTCGATATACTCATTAATACATGGTCCGGGAAATTTAAAGCGTCATCATACGGTTTGAGTAGTCTATCAATCATTATATTTCTTCACTGTCATTTCCATACAGACCTAACAACAGAGCTGCTGCCATTTTGGCAGTTATTTTGAATTTCGGACAGGGTTAATGTCATCCTAACTTAGGATTCCTAACCTGGGAAATCCTTTAGGATAGTTCTATAATAGCTAAATAGCTAAAGATAAGATTTTTTTCCTACACAGTTAAAAAACATGTTTCTGTAATACGAACATCCTAAATGTCATCCTAAACTGAGATAAGATAGGGTTTGAGACTTAGGACATCTCTGTGGAGGCCCCAGGAGTGTGAGACGGGACAGGAGTCGTCATCTTTACAAGGCCGTCAGCAGAACAAGGAACATTTGTCCTGACAGCAAACCAACAGGAGCCGCCATTAAAACAAGGCTGTGTGTGAGCGAGTATGTGAGGTATCATGTTTATCGCACTGCTGTTTATTATGTATGTCAGAGCCAATATGTTTATATGACTGCTCTCTGGCTCAGGAGCCTGATACACAACTCCTTGAAAGATCAGTGGAGGGTCCCCCTGTGAACACTTAGGCTCTGGCTTTCAGAGGGGAGAGGAATAACAATCCCCTCTATGATGTCTTCCACATGCGCTCCATGACGCGCACTCATTTTTTTCCCTGACTATTTTGTCCTTCATCGGATGTGCTGGAGGTTGGGCAAGAGAGAAAGAGAGAAAGAGAGAGAGAGAGAGACAAGGGTGAGGGAAAGTGAGTGGGAGAGAGGAAAAAGTGAGAGCTGATCTTAAATTTCAATTGAGCCCCGGCAGCTACACAAACAGTGGACAACAGTGGGAGGAGGGGGGGGAGACACAGCAGCTGAGGCAGAGGGGATGGATGGATGGATGGATGGATGGATGTGGATGTGGAGAGGGAAGAAGAAGGGAGGGAGGGAGGCGCTCGGCAGAGCCACTCAGTCTAGACTCCAGATGTGCAGGCAGCAGCAGTGTGGCTGTTTTGGCCCCCACCAGGCTGCTCTGGGAGTATCCCCGGCACATGTCCCCACGCCGCCTGTAAATCAGCCCAGCCAGGCCTCAGGCAGCACCGCAGCCACAAAACCCCTCCGCCCGGACCCCCAAAACGGGCTGGCCAGCGACAGACGGACGCCGATGAGCCCGCTGTGCCGCGTTAAGCCTGTAATAGTCTCCCTCACTGCCTATATGAGATAGAATGGGCTCCAAGGTTTAAGAATTACCACCTTTTTCCTTGTAGGCCTACATCTTTTTTGCCTCTTGTTTTTCTTAAGTGTATGTTTGCACTAGGGATGGGCATACACAGATACTTGAGTGCTCAAGGACTCGATTTGGACATTGGGCTTTCTGTTTTTTTGTTTTGTAACTGTCAACTTCTTACTAAAATGTGCTGCTATATGTGGCTAATGCGTACAGTAACGTTATAGGCCTAATCTTGCAACAACATTCAACACGCTCACAAAGTTATTATTAAACCGGAGATATACACGACGCATGATGGCTGCCTTGTGTATCCTGTGTCGGTTTGGACCGTCGGTTGTGTACGTACTCCGAAATTAACGGAATTTATGAATATTTCCAGCTTTGTTTTGACTGCGGATAACAGCGCTGGGCTACCCCACAATTAGTCTCACATTGCCAGAGTGCTGTGTCAGCACTGGAGTATGGTCTGGCTGCATGTGAGTTTTCATCCTGGGATAGGAAGAAAAACTCTCCGGCTCGTTTGTATTTCTTTAAACCAATCACAGCCGTCCTGGGCGTCGCCGAGTCTCGGATGCAGCGACGGAGCCCTCCATCCACATTGTACTGGACTTCATGAAAACGTAGGTCTATGTTATGAGTACGAAATGTTCTGTGTAAAAAATGTTTTGTCAATAAAAATCTTTAAAACAAAAAGATAGATAACGGAGATAGTGGAAGGGGCCTGACGTGTGTGAGAGAGTCAGACTTTATTCCAGCACCGTGTGTCTGGTAAACCAGACTACCCCACGACATAAGGTTTGTGTCAGCTGTATGTAAGTTAACGTTACAAATAAAACTTTGATACATTAACTTGTCCGTGAACATTATTTCTGCCTGAGTCACGTAGCCTAAATCAGCAATGGTTATTATTTAATTATGAAGACAACAACTCCCACGTTACTTCAAGACGACATCAAAAACTAATTTCGGACCCTATTCTTACGTTAGATTTTTTGTAAGTACTCTATAATAATTGAATGCAAGTTCTCGAATATGGAAATTACTTAAAATGTTCATCCCTAGTTTGCATGCATGTGTAGATATAATACGCGTTCCATTTTAAATACATGCGCCGGTCACGTGATACACACGTCATTAACGATTAATGTTGTCAAAAGGGACTAAGGCTACAAATATACTTTGTTAGGTTTAGGCAACAAAACATCTTAGTAGGGTTCGTAAAATAAACAGGGATTGACATTAAAATCCCTACTTCCGTGTTCCGTTTTAAATACATGTGACGGTTGCGTGATACGCACAGAAACTATATCAAAACATCCGTTTGCAAACTCTCACACGACTCCTGCAGTATAATCCAAGTCCCATTTATCAAGTCGTGTGCGCAGTACTTCCCAAACGCGTGCATTTTCAATAAAACCTTACGCTACTACTATTTAAAACACTTCCGCACAGGCGCACTGCAAGTCCGGATGAGTTGCATGAGAGTTTGTACACAGATGTTGCGATATAGTTTTGCTGTTGTTAAACGTGGACCCCTAATTCTTCAATTTATCAAGAATATTGTCCGTTTTTTGGATTCTTCAAGGCATGTGAGAAAAATAAATGCAGGGTAACTGCTGTAAGGTAAACTGGTATACAAATGGTCATTTTGAGGAGAAGTATTCCTTTAAGAGAGAGGATTTTCTCCCTGTGGCTTTTAGGATTTTATGTGGGCAACAAACCCCATCTCAATTAGTGGAAAACTGCTGCTCTTTTCCGTCGCATGCAGCAGAACTTTGTGAGTTATGCTGATAAGATGGACGTAAAAAGAAAAATCCTGCCAAGAGCAGCTTTAAACTTTGAAGAGCAAATCAATTCCATTGCAGCCTTGTTTTTCTTATTTTATTTGTTCCGTTTCCCCATTTCATGCAGCGGGCCAGTTGAAGCTGATTAAAAAATGTTGCCGTCTTAATAAGGATTTGAAGAATAAATAGAAAAAAAAGGATGTAAAAGTTGAAGATTTTCTGAGTATGTGAGAATATTCTTTGCTCTGAGCTGATTTGCTTTTAATCAAAAACTACAAAAAAAACAAAACAAGGTTTATCTGGAAGGAAACGTTGCGAATTTTCAAACACAAAATTAAGTTTGCGGCTTCACAACAGCCACTTTGTGAAAAACGTCAATGAAACACAGAAAAACCAACAAAAGTCTCAATTCAGAGAAAAGAAATGAAAGAAACCTCATCAGTCAGATGTGGAAAAGCAAAAGAGACAAAGTGAAACAAATCTGATTATCATTGTTGTCTGCAACATGAAGGTCACCACAGCACCCAGAGGTGCCTGAAATCTGCTATTGCTCATGAATGGAGAGAGGCTTCACATCAGTGCAGCATCACCTGCATCTCTGCAGGTGTTCAACTTTCAACTATATTGAACTTGAGTGAAAAGATAAGAGCGTGAGGTTAGTCACGGACTGCTGCTTTGTGATGGAGCGTTGCTCTTAATGCACTAAAGTATCTTGCTACCGTTAAGTACTCTCACAGCAGAGGCTGACTCATCTCATGTCACTGGAACAAAAGGTAATGCTCTGTGTAGTGTGCACCAGACAGGGAAATCACCTGATTACCATTTCTGGAAAAATTACAATAAAAGTACTACAGTAGGCTACCGCACTTCCATGAAATGTAAAAACGAACGGTCAAATTCGATGCAGCAGAGGCCGAGATATATATATCGAGATATTTAGTTAGTTAACACCGGATCCTACATTTACCATGATGCAACTCCTGCACCTGGCAGGTGATTGGATGAAACATCTGTCTGTCAAACTCTTGCAGAAGGCGGGAGAAGAGCAAAAACATGCATCGAGAAAAGCCTTCGGTGCCATTCTTTGCTCTTCTTTCAAAGAAGAAATACTCTCCAGTTCTGATATATAACGGATGCTATTGCAGCAACTACGCTAACTTAAGCCGCCATTGTTGTCTTGAACAAACAGTCGCCCAGCACACACACCTAAACTACCAGCACCAAAAACCAGCACAACTTTCATTGATTTCAATGAGACCATGCTCCAGGAAAAGACAAACAAACAAAAAAAAACATTCAAATGGGGCGGTTCAGACAGGAGTCGTTTCTATTGATTCCAATGAGAAAAATTAACGTGAACATAGTCACAAAAGAAAATATTGGACTCATTTTTCAGAAGCCACATATCTTCCAAACATTCTGACACTAAAACGGTATTTTTCAGACGGACAAATCAGGAGAAAATTAACTTTGCTCAACACCTGTTTCTGTCTCGGCAACGAACTCTTGCGAGATCTGGCAACAAGATAAGCAACTCACGTTCGCAAACGCTCTAGCGAACTCATTTTGTTAATGCAAAATATGGCTGTTAGCTGTGTAAATATCTAATGTTAGTAAAAGCAAAGATAAATACATGATGCAAATACAACTTTTCATCCCTCAGGAGACAGGAAGTGTGCACCATTTCATTGCTGCAGCTTGAAATGCATCATCTTTTGTTATAGAGCATCTTTGGTTGAACCTATAGCTCAATTTTCCCAGAAAGCATTTCAATGTAATTCGGCTAAACAAAATATTTTGACCAATGAAATACGTCCAAGCGCACGTTACTTATTTCAGTTTACCTTGTGATTGTTATACTTTCCAGATTTGTAAAATCCTGTCTCATAGTATCATACACGTCTGTGCAGTGTTTGCAGTGTTTACTCAAACTGGACTTGCTGGATCATATTTCATAGTAAAAGTAAAACTCCTGCACCAACGCAGCCTCTTGCGTCTGTGTAACTCCCGTTTCTGAACGCTCGCTGTCAGCTCCAGACTCTACACCTCCAGTTTGTGACAAATGTTGTTACAACTATTTTCACAGGCAGGGTGGTACTTTCCACATCTACTAAACTGACCTTGGGATGTAAAATTAGTTTTGAAATGTAGTAGTCGCCACTTTTCCCTGTTTGCATCATTTACTCAGCGCCTGCTCTATTAAAGCCACAGTGACTGGATGCAGAGCGGCGGGGGAATAAGTGGCAGCGATTGCCAACATTTACCCTGAAAAGGTCAAGCCATTTTTTATTGAATTTCCCTTTTTTTTTTAATGTCTCCAGCGACTGCAACGCACAGCGCTGTAATCAACATCAAATCACTTTACCAATACGTTTTCTGCAGTTCCACCAAGTTTGTATAAAGTCAACGATTTTCTTTCCTCCCCGCCGGCTACCGAGGAGTAAAAACCCAGAAAATTAAAGAATGAGAAAAGTGATTCATGCTTTTTCTTTACTCCATTAACTTTGGTGCATGTGAGAATGCCAGCAGGAGGTGGAGGAATACATTCACCCGGTAGGTGCAATTTTCTCTTTGTTTTGTGACTGGCATTTGCAAAAATTTTCAGAGTCATTAAGAGTGATCGCAGTTTGGCCTAAAAGCTTTAAAGCTGATGCTTTAAACACAAACTAAGTAGCATTTGATCGTTCCTTTCATCATTACAGCGTGTCCTCGAACATTTCACTGAACAGTCCGTCCACTCTGACCCCAACCAAAGCTTATTTTAGGTATTTCAACACAATGTGCAACAGAAAACAATATTGAAAATCCATTAAAGGAAAACTATGCTTTATTACAGTCCAGATTTTGCTTTTATAGCTCGGACCATCAGTTCTTGTAATGCTACGACATCGCTAAACACTTTTTTTAATGATGGAAAACTCAATATGTGTCTGCATTTTATGCCAAAGTTTGTCATCAAATAGCCGAGTTAATTTGTTGTCAATGCAACTATCCAAAGGTGGAGGTTTCTTTTCAAAATTGGGGGGGGGGGGGCACACATATGAAGTGAGGGTTGCCTGGAAATTTTATATGTCAATCACTTCATTTCCTTCGTTTTTATGCACCAATTTGTGTATTTTCTGCATCAATTTCTGTGGAAATAAAAGCCCTCTGCTACACAAACTATGCCTCTATGCAACTACCCATGCTGCGTTCACTGTCAGCGGGCAGGAGCAGACACTGCGTCACTATAACCTGCCACTGTAGTAATGGCGGCGCCGTAAGATGGCGGGAGCACAGGAACACACAACACACAGTCACAGCGTTGGTTGCTACCCTGCCCACGCAGTTAGCTTCAGTCCGAAAAAAAAGACACATTCGCACTAAAGATGCTCGAACTGCCATTTCACTGCGACTTTGAAGTTGTTTCAGCGGGACGTCTCTCGAAATGCAACAGCAGACACAACTGCAGTTTCTGTCTCACCTTTACGTCATGTTAATTTAAAAAACTGCATTTGAGCAGAGAGATCAGACATTACCATGACAATGGCGCCCTCGCTGTGCCCCCCGTTACAAATGATGCCAGCAGAATGGCTCTCTGCCGTCGCAAAACAACCAGCTTCATCGCCATTCTCCCCAAATAGGAGTCATTTGTTGCCACATGGCATCACGCCTCAGAAGAGCTTATGAGGAGGAGAATCTGCGATAATAGATTTGTGGCGCCATGCCTCTCCGACTCCAGCAGCTGAAAAATTTATGTAATTACACTTCTAATTTCAGCAGAGTAATCAGGTCATAGCTGCCTGACTTCATTATCAAGACCAAAGCTTGTTATTAAAATCAATCAGATGATTCACGATTCTGAGATTAGTGCAGTGGAAATTATTACTGTAGCAGTTAGCGTCTCTAACATCTGCAGAACTTTAAGATGTAACTAAATAGTTCGATAGATAATATCATTATTTACACAATCTTGAACTTGCACTGCATCACTTATTTAATATCTTGGGAAAAACTATTAACTGACAAATATGATTCAAATCGTCGATAAGATGTGCAAGCTAAGATGAGCTGGGAAGAAATTAAAAGTTGACTCATTATGAGTTTTGAAAATGTAAAACCAAGTCATTTAACTTCCCTGAAGTTGAGATAACAAGTTCAATAAATGTAAGATATTAAGTTGAAGAGTCACAGAATCAAACATGACAGAGTTTTGAGTCAGTAGGCAACAACGACAAAAGTTAAGGCTGCTCCTAATAACTTTGGGGTCAGGACTGATGTGGATACTGCACATCATCAAAAAAGGGTCTCCAACAATGCATGCTGGGAAGTCTGCTAATATGCTAATTATGTTTCTTCTAAACTTTATTTGACGAGACTCAAAGTCAGAGAAAGTCGTGTTTATGAATTCTGAAGTGGTCTGAAAGTAAAAACTATCATTTCAAGTTGAATTAACTTGAAATGAATAAAACGTTTTCCGTTAACGCCAAAAGATTACTTGACTACACAAAATCCCTGTATGATGTTTTTACAGTGTATATATTTACTTAAAATGTAAAGGATTTCTGCAGAGAAACCTCGAACTAAATTATGATTACAGAAATCATACATATAAGGGAAGAGGGATTTTACAAGTATGTAAGAGAAGTGTATTACTACTATTACTAGAGTAGTAGTACAGTTTTTAGCCACCTAAAAAAAATCAATTGAGTTATTGGCCGAAGTATGTCCACCTTCAGCTGGTTGCTACTGGAGTTTCTTCCGGTTGACGAAGTTAGCGAGCAGCAACGTCGAAAACATGGATACCTTTACATCGCTGTACATTTCGTACGTAATCTACGCTGTACTTTTGACACAAATGAGATGCACGCTATCTCTGGTGGCTTATGGTGATTCTGAAGGCAGAAGACAACACTGAAAGATCGCCACGGGAACCATGGCACATGCGCAGAACGCCCAGGTCAGTTAAACATATACATGCAGAGTAAATCGACCCCCAACTGCATTATCTAGGTGTGTTAGTCCGACTTCCAGAAAGTCCAGTTTTAGTAATAAATCGACTTTTTCTAACATCATGCAAACGTACTGAGAGACTATGCACCTCATACAACCCCACTTCAAAACATCCAAACTATTCCGTAAAGAAATGGATCTGAACTTAATTATTTTGCCTTCACAATGAATATATATTGTATTGTTTTCAAGAGGAGAATAAAAAGGTAAAGTATACAAAACAGTATGGTTTCAGTCGGCACACAAAGCTGGTTTGAGCTCCACACAAAGCTCTGCAGCTCCGGTCGCAGAGACAGTGAGAACCCCATAAATGCATTATTCAAAATGCAGATGATATTGGGATGATAATGGCCTGCAAGTCATCTGCACTGATTTAATATCGCCGCAGAGCTCGGCAGCTTCCAGCCTCTACACACCTGAGCCAAGAAAAGAGTGAGCCTCGCAATCTTTGCTGCACCACCTGTGCTCATGCAAAGAGTGGTGTTTTACGTTCCCAGATCCATACACAGTTCGTGCCTCCTGCACCCAGAGAAAACAACATTTATTGATGTTCTTGGATCAGCCTATTTTCACGTTTGTGCGGGAAGGAGAAAGATGCAGACACCCCTGCAAAGAGAGGGACATTTTCGCAGAAAGGGGTTTGGAATAGAACAGGTAGGGGGGGCTTTGGATGGAGGATGAATTTGAGTGAATGGAATTTAAGAAGAGAAAAACTGACGAGTCTGCACCTGCTGCATGAGAGCGCCGATGTCTCAGCGGCAGCAACCCCACGACAAAAAGGTGAGAGGCTTTGATGAGAATCAGCCAGCTTTCATGTGCAGCCAGAGGGGAAGAGAGCCCCGGGAGTGCAGCTCATCCATCTCTGCTATAAGGAGAACAGTCGCCTCGGGCGCCAACAGACAGAAACTCAAAAACACGCACACATACACACAGGGCTTGATTTGTTACACCCTTGTGTGTTATACTCCACTGACTTACATTTATTCCCTAACTTCTGATCTAAATTCCCCATGCTGCATGACTAACCACTGCTGTCACCCTAATCTAAAAATAAGAAAGCGCACAAATTCTGACTTTCTGCACTAAAAATAAGCCATTTCACTGCAGAAACAGATTTCAAACAAACCTCCACAACACAATTGTTCTGAAATGCACACTTTTTTTTTTTTAGTCAGACAGAAATAGAAATAGAAATAGAAATATTCCCTCAATGTTGAATCATTTCTGAAGCATCGTCCACTCTTGGTTAAGAAGTGAGCTTTTCCCTCATAAAAAAACAATAACATAAATAATAAATACAACTGATGGAGACATTATTTCACTCTGATTACACAGTCTAAGAATGTCAGAGCAGCAGTGAGCTGCCGAGTAAATCCTTCCTACAAACACTACAGCGGGGGATCAACAGTGCAGATGGGCGACACTCCTAGCAACAGGAGACAACGTGGGCAACAGGGTAAGAAAAAAACAAAAAATCAAATGTTCCCTGGCAACAAGGTTTTCCTATGAGATTAAAATAAAGGAGTGATGATGAGCATGTTTAAAAAATCTGATGGGAAATCATCATTTACCTGGCGCCCACGTGGAGGTCAGAGGTCAACTACAAGAGCTGGTGGAATTTTGATTATGAGACTCCATGATATATATAAACATGATATATATGCGAGTCACTGAAAGGTTCAATGAGGGCGTTTTCGCACCGACAGTTCGTTTGCTCTGGTCTGAATCTTGAGTTTATAAACTGGGGAGCGTTTTCCGCTTGGTTTCTTTTCACACAGAGAAAAAAAGAAAGTGTCTGGAGCGAGAGCAGGAAAGTAAATATAGGAAGAAAGTGTTCTGGGTAGATGCCAGAATGTATCCACCGAATGTCAAAAACACAGCCGGTTATTTTGAGCGTTATCCCTTTGGTTCGGTTTCTTTTCAGAGAAAAATCGAAACGAACCAAAATGCATCACTGCAAACCACATGAGAATGTTAACTGTGTTTACTGGTCAGATGTGTCAATACAGGAAGAAGTCCTGTGTTCTGCGTAGATGCTAGAATGTATCCCCCGAATGTCAACACAGCTGGTTATTCGAAGCCTGCTACAACGTGACGTTGTAGTGAAAAAATATGAGGGATCAGGGAAATTCAACTATAGTCTCCCAGCATAAGTTGCCATAGTAACTGAGTTTGAACTATGTTGAATTTGCTTTGTGGAACCAAATCAACTGAAAATGAGTCTAACCAAAGTTATTTGGTAAACTTTCTTTATGGTAGTTGGGTCGGATCACGTTTCCATCACAAACGAACGGACCGAGACCGAGACCACCTCCTCAGAGGGTCTCGGTGAGGTCGTTTTTGTCCAAACCAGAATGCGATTCCTCTGTTCACACATGTACAAATTGCAACAAGTGGGAAAACCAACCAGAGTCTGATTTAACTGGACTAAAAAGGCTTTCACCACCAGATCTCAACCCCAATTTAACACCTTTTTTTTTGTCAGACGTGTTAGATTGCGCTCTCGTCTCCATCTTCAAAACACCAGTTGAGTGAACAAGGTTTTGGGAGAAAGGTGTTCACTCCTCCATCAGAGCACTAAAACTATTCACCTTACTAAGAACCTTTATGTTGGTTTGTGTGGATTTGTCACCCATCTGTAGCTCGATTTCACTGTTTCTACTCCTTTGTAGTTAGTTTGTTGAGTCTGTGTAATCATGTTGTCATCTCCCCGCCCACCCATGTGGCCTTTAAAACAAAAAGTCCACACAGATGGGCTTCCTTTGGACAAAATCTTATAAAACACAGAGCTGAGATATGATCTGTATCTGTTTCGATACGAAAACATTTGGCAGCTTTGTGTTAATCTAATGAGATCTGCAAACTATTTTTTTTTTTATTTTTTTTAGAAGTGTTGTTTCCTGATTTAAAGTCATTCAGACAGCAGACTGAGCGTTGATGATGTTTACTCCTTCTTCAATACAAATAAGGAACTCGTTGACAAAACATAAACAAGGTCTGCATTGTCAGGTGTTATTTCGTAGCCATAACAATGTCCCTGTTGATAAATAGCTCAGACTTTTAAAAAGATAAATAGGAAAACAAAAAAAAAAAATAAACTAAGCATCATGTTTTTCATTTTAATAAGAACACCAGCAATTAAAGCTACAAAGAAGTCTACAAGGTAAATTAATGACGTCGAGGCAGTCGATCAAAGGTTTCTGAAGTCCTTACATGTACAGGCTGATAAAGCAAATGTGCCGAGGGTAAGAAAGCCTTGAAATGTCTGTTTTCTGTCGGGGGGTTTGATGTGGCTGGTGATGTACACGGTGACTGTGGAGCAGTCCGGAGAGCCCAGCTGTGGGCTACGGGATGGCCCGGTTGGGTCTCTTTGGAGGAGGAGGGGGCATTAGCTCCGAGTCTGGGTCTGGTGGGTGTTTCCGGTTCTGGGCTTGGACTCCTTGAGCACAGCGGTCCACGTACTCCAAGAGGATTTCCTTAGTGACGGGCTCCTGGATGCTTTTACACACAGCTGGGGGGGAGAAACGACAAACGCAGGAGGAAGTTACTACAGAGATGGTGACAGACTCCTGCAGCATCCTGCAACACAGTCTGTTTTTATTGTGTTTATTTTAGCACAGGCAAAAAACAACAAATTTAACAAATAAATACATAACAGAGTGGTGCAGGGATGACGTATTGTTGTAGGCAAACCTGGAAGTTAGCATCGCCCTGGTTCCCTCAACAAAAAGCTTGTGCAATTTTTCCTTTGGATTTTGGATTATTGCAGAAAATAAGCTCTGTGGCAAGTTTATGATACTAAGACGTTTTGTTCAGCAAGATAATCTTCAGAAATGAACACTTTTAGGACAACGTAAGAATACAAACTACATAATCCCTGACTTGTTTGCAAGAGTGCGAGGATAAAGCATGGCTGTATTATGGTATAAACACAACAATGCTGTAAAGGTGGACTAGTGAGTAGAGGACTGATGACGTTTAATGTCCCTGACAACCTCTGCAGTTTCATTTTTGTAGTCTCAGATTCTTGACATTTAACGAGTTTGAAAGGTGGCCTTTTAAAAACAAAAAACAAAACCGCAACAGTGTGTTTGTTTGCTCTGACATAAGCTGCAAATGTTAGCATGCCCGGCTAACTAGCTTACTACCTACAGTTGTAACCACATCAAGGCTAAGAGTTAGCATATCTTTAGCTAACTACATTATTTTGTGTTTATTTATACAGCTGGTGTTAGAAAACGTCTGCAGGATTTTCTTCATTCATTCAGTGTTATTATTCAACTTCTGCGTGCCTACAGTAGGGATGGGACAATAAATGATGTTATCGTGGATCGCGATAAAAAACCCTCACAATAAGTTGATCGTGGTGAATTTCCGAATTGATTGCAGTTTACTACAGTGTCCTATCTGTGATGCAATAAAAATATTTCTTTCTTAAACATTTTTTTTTAATGTTTTAAAATAAAGTTATAAAAAATAAATAAAGTCGTAGTTTTTTGAGAAAAAATTACCAACAAAGCAAAATGTAAGGTAAAGTGATTCCAGCGTGTTTTAGTGTCGTTTTAATTGTTTTAAGCATATTTTGTTGGATAATATCGTGAATCACAATTATTTTGGCCAGGATAATCGTGACATGAAATCGTCCCATGTCGAGCCTACACCCAATAATTCTGTTTATGGGAATACTGCAATGCAGTTAAATCAAACTATTGTTTTAATCTAATTGTGCTTGTGTGCATGTAAACATAGTCAGTGTTCTGTTCTCAAATACTCAGTATTTTACATTTGTCAAGTATATAATTCACACAGGAGTCTACAAAAACAGGCTTTACTGTGTAGTTATTTCATATAGACTATTTATTTATTGAGACATGAAATAATCTACTGTATATCAGGATAGAAGACTTTGGCCATATCGCCCAGCCCTGCGTAATAGCCTACTAATGTTGATCGGTAGATCTGCCACAACTACGGTAACAGCCAACATTCATGACCATGCCATGGTTCTAAAAAGCACGTAGAGGAGTGTTAAATTTAATTTCTATGGTTACTCGTTTCTAAATAGAACACAGTGTTGTTATTAGCTGGAGGAGGAATGTAATGTTATCTGTCTATTTTAGATTAAACGCGCTTTTTGCCATCCGGGCTCCAAAGCTGAACATCAGCCTGCCTGAGGATCCAAAGCTCTATAATTCAGGACATTTTTTTCTATCTTCTTCTATCAGTTCAATTCATTCTATTAAATGTATTTTCTCTCGCTTGTGCTTCTTGTTTTTATTGCTTCAATTTGTACTTTTATGCGCCACCTTGAACAGCATGGTAAAGTCAGCATTTAGGTAAGTGCTACACATAAACAAGGTTTATTACTGTGCTAAACTATTATTTTTTCATTCAGACTCTCTTCGTTTGTTCTCCATCTGTTTTGTCAGGAAACTGTTATAGCCGCGTAATTTCAATATATGTACGACCGTTAGAGAAAAAAACAAAACAACGTTTGTTCAGAATTCAAAGCTGAGTCTGTTTTTCTTTTATTGAACTGTGAAACTAAAATTAGTTTTACACTTTAAGATGAAATGCAGCTCAGCTACTGTTGTACATAAGTTGAAGTCCATTATCTTTAAAAGATTAAAAACTGTTATCAGTATATTAACATCAAGCAACAACTCTTAAATCTAAAAGTTTTATCAAAAAGTTGATAAAATCTAGCAGAATGATGATAAGCTGGATCTAAGAACTATTCATATTATGCTCTCATTTGGACAAAATCTACATTTTTGCAGCCTGACAAAGTAAGACAAGATGATGCTCTGCTTTAAGCACCCGAATGGCTTCAATAAACTTTTTTGCGATATTTTTAAAGCAGGATGAATTGATTATTTTGGCACAAAGTTGTCATGGTGAACGAGACGGTGATCCACCAAAAATATGTAATGTAAGGTATGAGGACGTGTTGATTTCCTGCCGATTTTAGGGGCGCTAATTTAGGAAACACGTTGCATTAGAGGGTAGGAACAAACGACCAGTTTCTTATTTACACATCCAGCAGACAGCATTCATCTGGAGTTTTGTTTCAAGCCACCTGAAAAATTGCAGGTCCAATATTCACTCTAATTTTAGCTCAATTTTGGTCTCCACCAGCTCCTGAAGGAAATATCTATGTTCACCAGCTAGTCGCTAACTTTGTCTGTCTGCCGTTCGGTGCAGAGCAGGTTGTGTACTGTTGTTTCTTGAAACCAGGTTTTAAGAGCATTGAGAGTGAACCAAAACAGTAAATTGTGGGCGGTAAAATCAAAACAATGAGCTAAAAGATGCTAAAATGCTCAGTAGAGCGGAGGGGAACTGCAGAGTTGGATGATAATTATCTGTGTGTTTGTTACTGCAAGTGGCCTCTTTCACACATTGTTGATATAAAAATATTAATGAGTGCAGCACAACAATGAAGCCTCTTGTATACCATGTTTTCTGCTAATTCAATAAATAAATAGTCTATATGAAATAACCAATGATGAAGCCTATTTTTGCATCCTTCGTGTTCGCAAAACAGCACCTTCACTCCCACGTGCAAGGAACGTAAAGCATCGTCCAAATGACGTAAATATTGTCGTAACGCAGTTCGACCGCTGGTTTTTCAAAATCACGATAGAAACATATA
>JAOVVB010034716.1:0-30343 GCA_028570985.1 Heterobranchus longifilis
AAGGAAGTTATTTCTGACATTTTATTGAACAAATTGAACATTGAACTGAACACAAAAGGCACCATTAAAAAAAAAAAGAAAAAAGAATGATGGTTTTAAAGAGCAGTTTTATACAGATACTCTCTTTCAACTAACTCAAAACAATCCCTGAGTGTCTTTAACGAAATGTTTATTGCCCAGATTGATATTGCGATGACGTTAAAAAAGCGATATATTGTGCAGACTTAGTGTGCGAGCTACTGGGCTTTAAAGACGTCTCATAATATTATTCTGGCAGATGTGAGTATCAGACTGTTTGTGAGTTGTCATTTTATACTGAAGGATGTGACAGCAAACTTTCACTTTAATGCCCCCCCACTTTGAACTTGTCACATCAGCTGGCATTTCATCAATAGCACTTGACGGCTCTCTTCTCTCATGCAAAGTCTCTCAACCACCAAAAAGTGGACACTGCACTAACTCCACCTGACCACAGGTTAATCCATAAGATTATCAATCCCCTGCAGACATCTCGCACAGAACTGCTGATCCCTACACTAACATGAGTTTTTCTGTGTGCGATCTCGCACAAGCTGTCACTGCTAGTGGGTGTTTACATTTACTTTTTTTTTTTCCAGATTGCTAGCGATGATTTTTTTTTTTCCTCCCATCACAGACAAGCAGATGATCTCTCCAGGTTTATAAAACAAACACACGGCAGATGAAAAGGAGCCATGCCTCTTAATGAGTGAGTGGCCCATGCTATTTCCTTGTGATTCAGCAGAGATTAGTGTGATTACAGTGTGACAGCTGTGTAATTACATGTGAAGCTCCCAACAAGAGAGTAGATGACATGTTTGAACAGCTGCAAACAGTGACTTTGTCCCTCTGTCACTTTCCTGTCTATTAGGATTGGGCCGTGTAGAAAATGTTCAAACCGGTGTGATATGAACACCAGGTAGAGCTGGGCGATATTGCAGAAAAATACAATCAGAGTTTTGTTTTTATTTTAATAATAAAAATGATTAACAAAAGCAAAGAAACAAAGAGGAAATTTCCTATTGGGATTAATAAAGTGCAAGCCACTTTGTGTCTCAGTGTCCAGACATCACCGCACCAACTCATCTGCATGGGTTTCCGTGGTAACGACGTAATGAGAAGTGACTTTTCAAAGCTAAAGCATGAGCTAGTTCAGCTGCTAACTAGCCAGCCGCTAAATGAGTATCATTTAACAGCTTAATGTTTCATTCACACACTCTTATCACAGCGCTGGAATTAGCAAGATAGCTAACGAGCCAGTGGGCCGCTAGCTCCTGTTATTACCTGTCTTGGGCAAGCTACTTGGAAAATCAGAAGCATAATCCGATTTATTGCCAAGTAGTTTTCATGTACAAGAAATTTGTCTTGATGTCATGATGCATAACAAGAAACAACACAAAAACAAAGTATACACAAAACAAACAAACAAAACCAAACAAGAACAAAGACAAAAAGTATATCTACTAGTGAAAAAGAAAGCTCTAAGAGACAGGTGGGGTAATTAGCTCCAAAATATAAATATATTACAGTAGGAATATGTAAACAGTATGTTCTGTGTGAGAGCTGCAGAGTTTAGAGGATATATACAGGGAATACTGACAGGAGTGTGCAAGTGTTCACAGTATAGACGGTATATGAATGTGCTAGTATACCCGTAAAAATAGAAATAAAATTGCGTTAATGTAATGCATCATGATATGAGCTAAGTTAAATACTTGGGTGTGCACACGTTTACAAAGTGCAGAAGTTTACAGATGTGCAATGAACACGTAGTGATATAGAGTGAGATGGGGTCCATGTCAGTCGGGGTCCTGGATCTTGTTAATGAGTCTGGCTGCGGTCGGGAAGAAACTGTCCTTATGATGTGTAACAATAAAATAAAATGTAACATTAGTGAGCTAAGCTACCAGTTAGGCTACTCTGTTGTGTTGCTACCCCCCAAATAAATTTAGCAAGCTATAAGCTACAGCAACATGGCTAAAAGTAGTTTACTACAGTGAAGCTATTTATTGATTTATTTGTACATATATGTACTTGTCTGTGTGGCGGAGGTGTCAGACTGCAGCAGAACGCTCCACTGCACTTAAGCTTTACAAATGCGAGGGGTGAAATGTAGCTTGTGTGGATGCCACTGCACTGCTTGATCAACGGAAGAGCGAAGCTACAGAAAAGCTATTTAATTTAGAAAACAGCGATGCTACTGAGAAATGTAGTTAAACTTGTAATGCCTCTGTAGTGCAGCTGCTGACCAACACTGCTTATTACTAATGCATGTACGAGTTGGATTTAGCGCCGTGTCACTGTCGGCGCAGGTTGCTGATGTAGGCTACTTTTTAATTTGCCAGAATCTGTATAAAATAAAATAATATCTGAATAAAATAAAATCAAGCTCGTACACCGGAGCAGCAAAACCCAACTCTGCTGTGCATCAGTCCCTGAGTGTGCACACAAGTCTGCATTTATTTCTGTTCTGGTCAACATTTAACGGACAGGTGATCAGTGTGAGAAAAGAGTGTGTGTAGTTGTGATGGTGTGCTAAATTACATGATGACATCTCAACAGATAACATTTTACTGTAAACATATGACTTGTAACCCCTCTGTTTACATCTTCTTAAAAAAAATGTAAAAACAGTTTAGGGTTTGCTATTTTACGGATATAGATTTTAAATAAAGCTGCACAAAAGTGAAGCGAAGAAGTGATGAAATGTAAAGCAATACGAGGTGAAAGCAGACTGCTCAGCTCTGCCAATAAAGTAACACCCGCGATCTACCTCGCTCCTGTAGTTATGAATATGATTATTTCTGTTTTTGGTTATTTTTGCGATTATTTTCACATGAAACGAGGTGTCTAAATAAAAATGAATTGGAATGGAAAGCAGACTAGACGGCAATGTGATATATTAATGATTCACTGAATTTGTGATCGTGGATTGCTTTGGCTAAATTTCCCCAGTTTCTTCCCATCCTTCGCCTTCTGCATTTCAAGCAGAAGACGCTGACAGCAGCCCACCTCTCTGGGCGTAGCGCTCAGGTTTTTTTTTTTTATTTAACACAGTCACGCTACGAGGACATCCCTTTGGATTTACAGCGCTGATGCGGAATGTAACAAACAACCGCAATAAGCAAGAAAATAAACATATGTGACTTGGGTGAAAGTGAGATGTGTAAACTTAATAGTAACCTTCATGAACTCATTTTCAGGATCACAGTGAGCTTCTTTTTAGTAATACTTTCTTCTCATTTCTGCCTGATATCAGGTGCAGGATCTTTCACTACAATTACTCTCAGAATCAGACTGTGGAACAAATTTTCTTCTTTATTAAATTATTTCTTAATAACGTTTAACGATGATCACAGCCCCACAGTCAAAATAATTTGGCAAGAGTTAATTAATTGAAGAAGAAAATTGGTTCCTTTTTCAGTATGTTTAGGCTGGTAGGAATTTAAACAGGCCTTAAACGGTTTAACCAATCTTCTGCTGCCTCTTAAATTTAAGGAGTGATTAAAAAAAAAAAGCATCTTAACTGAAGATGAAAATGATGTTGTACTGCCTGCAACAACTAGCAGGAAGCCATATTGAGTACATCTTGGGAAGCAGGACTCCTCATTAGCTACTTATTTAATTTTTTTTTGTTCGTTTCATTTAATCATTTATTGACACTCTGCGGCTAAGAGCTCTATTTTAGTCTGGTATGTTGCACGAGGCACAGCTTTGCACCGTTAAAGTGGCTTTTTTTTTTTTTTTCCGGAGCAGTGAGCCGTCGCTGGCATTTCGGTGACTCACTGTGTGCCGGAGTAGTAGAAGGACGCAGCAGGGGGTGCATCGTTGGCAGCTCAGAACAATTTTGGTGTCTGTATTCACAGCATTTTATGGCACATGCTGCCAGCGTGCCCGGTGCTTTTCAATGGGTCAACACGTATGCAGCATCTGTGTGCTGTGTTGCTTTCTTCACTTTAATTGGTGGAAACATACTCACACAAAAACCTCCAAAATAACGCAAACCCTTTCTGTGTGTATTTAGCTTGTCAGTTTCATTTTCACTATACATTCATCAACCGGTAGACACATCTAAATGCACAGCAAAAATACAATTTTACAGCAATTATGGCAATAATATACCGGCAAGGCAGAGTAAACATTCACGTCTATTCTTATCAGTATCTCTCATGCACTTTGGTGTTCAGCCGATCAACTCCCTTTACAGCCATCTGAAAGTATGTTTTCCATCTACAGTGTCTAATTTGAGTGACACACATTGTCACAGTCTCGTTATGCATGGCAGATCCACCGTGGTTAATTTGATTAAATCATGCACAACCGCACCAGGCTGCTGCAGAACAAAAACGCCAACATCTGTGCTGTTATGCACATCAAGCTGGTCATTCATATCTGCACAACCTGCCAGTTTATGGAGGGAAAATCAACAGGTGTGTTGGAGACCTTGGAGACGTCCTCAGGACACAATGGACATACTGGTGTGTTCCGTGAAATAAAAACAAACGACTGTTTCGCTAAATTACTCCCCTGAATAGCATTTGTCCAACTGTAGCTTAGAAAACATAAATGGGCACCGTTGGTCTGTCACACTTTAGATATGCTGACACAGTGTACATTGTGCTACAATAAGAATGATACTGAGGGTGGTGTCTGTTGTTGCAGTTGTTAGCATGTCCGGCTAACCCACACTGAGGAGCACATCATTACATTGATTACTAATTACATTCGTTTGTAGGGTTGCAGGTTACATTTAAAAGCCTGTTCTGGGTGTATCAGAGTTTGGGTTAATGTTAGCAGCTCTGTCCTGCTTTTTAATGTATTTGGGGAAGTTTACACTCCGGTAACCCCAGCAAATGTTACCCAATGTAACGCTGAGACAAAACAGTGGTTAGTCGTCACAAAATAACATGAATAAGTGTTATCATGCAAATTTAGCTCCATTCTTTTTGCACAATATCATAATATGTAACCAGCAAGAGATTCAAGACCCTTTTTTAGAATGAGTCAGCTGGACACATTGAAAAGTCAGCCAGAGAAAAGCATTTTCAACAAACACCTGGAGTTAGCATTTGTGTAATTAGCTGGCTAACTACAGCTGAAAAAAAGGCAAAAGCGGTGGACCGACCGACAGACATTTCCAAAACTGTTCTTGGTAGAATATCGTGCTGACATGTCCTCAAACATCCAAGGAGAAGTTTTAGTTCCAATATTTCTGCTGCTGTTTGTCCAAAGTTAACATTTTTCTCACTTGTTTGAACCATCTGTCTTTATTTATCACACGATTTGCGACTGACTTCTCAGTCTGGATCTGGCATCTTGCAGACTGTGATCATTTTATGCCCGCAATCTGTCTGGCCAAGTTGTGACAAGCATGATGGCTAATGTCTGTCTGTTTGCTGTGGATTTCTGTGTATTTACGTATATGATAAATGCTGGCACATTTGTTCTTATTTGCCTCCCTAATGGAGAAGCATGGCTGGATATGAAAGTGTGTCAACACAACAGCTGAAAAAGATCCCTCTTCCCTGTTGCGTACTGTCTTTGCCAATCCCCGTCTGCCACATCAGTGCTGAGCGCTCTCTTGTTAACCCGCTCGCACAGCACACAATCCCCGCTATCACTACTTTTTGGCAATCATTTCTTCTTTTGAGCAGGAGATGGGCAATTGCCATGATGAACCTGTTGTCATCCGGAGCAGACAAAAGTGTTTTCTAGCTGTGGGGCTTTCAAAGATAAACATCCTGTTGTCCTCACGCTGTCTTGGGTCACAGAAAGCAAAGAAATTATCATTTCACACAAAAAAAATAAAAGGTGTTGATGTAAAACAGATGCAATTATACCCTGCTGTCTCTGGTTCTGACTCTGTCAGACAAACTTTGGAAGGAAGATAAACAATATTCACTCTGAGTTTTTCTGGATGTAGGCGTGTATAAGTTACCTGCGTTTCTTTGAGTTAATACACATGTCGGTTCATACTGTGACAATCTGTGGCTGACGGTAGGCCTGCCGTGGTAGTTGGTCTTACACAGTATTGGGGCGTACACAGATTACATTACTAGCCCACCGTCCCCACAGACTGCTTTTTTCATAGAGATTATACGTCATTTAGTTCATTTTTTGCAGCGTCCACCCCGTGTCTGCTCCGCAAATCTAGGGTTACCCTCTAGACACGACTCTGCAGCAGAGTCAGATTTCACTTTCACGACAATACGCTGGCAGAGAAGTTAGTGTCAAAGTGAAAAGGTGAAGTCGGATCATTTATATCGTATATTTTTGTCGTTTGTAATAGAATATCAGTGTGTTTTCTTGCAAAATTCACGAGGGGCACTTCTGCCTCGCCTCTGGAGCATGCAGCAAAAAGCTCCAGCGGAGCACATCCATCCGTGGTGCGTTCACAGTGTATCCGGTAACTCCGGTGTTGTCACAGGTTTATTAACCGTGGAAAAACATCCCTAGCTGATGGCCTTTAAAGTGTCTTTAAAACGCAGACAGAGAAATGTCAAAAAGAAGGTGGCTTCTTGCTTAAATGAAAACTATTTTCCAGGTAGAATAGTCTCCCAAAGAATGCTTTAAATACTTGTGCTACAGTGTGGTAGGTTGATGTATGATGCAACTCCAGTTCAATTCAGTGTTTCTGCTGAGGCAATGGCTGGAACCAGAACTGCGAGGGGTAGATGAGAAGCCATCACTAACCACTCGAGCAGGGCAGAAAACTTGATAACACTGATATGCCCTTATAACAAGAAGCCATAGTTCCTGAGATGAGTTTCAAAATCACGCACACACAAAAAAAAAAAAGTGTTTTTATGTTGGTTGTCCTCAGAGGATCTTTCAACCTCATTGAAAATGTTGTTTTGATGTTTTTTTTGAAAACGGTGTAATTCCTTTTGTTCAGAATCACGGCACAACATCCACGGCTTTCGGCATAAAATATAAATTGTATGAGTGTTTGAAGTCTAGGTGGGGTGATGAATGTATGCTTTAGATCTTTTCTAGTGCCTGTTTGTATCTGAGAGCATCAGGTCTGTCGAATTTGGCCAAAAATAACGTCTAAAAAAAAAACCACACGTATATTTGAATATCTACTTTTGCAAGAGGGCAAACCAATACAACAGGAGGAGATATAACTGCTGTATATTTATTTCAAGTCTCCGGCGTCGGCCCTTACGATGGAAGTTCCCGAATCTCGTCGTCTCTCCAGTTAGACATTTTCGTTGGCGTCTTTGTGTAAATGATGAAATATGCCCACTCGATCGCTGCGAGTTCTCTGCAGAGACGATGGATGTATTTGCTGGACGACAGTCAGACATTTCACAGACTTTGTACTGGAGAGCCGAACTTTTACAGTCGTTTAGGGAGCAGCGGCCCAGGCGAGAACACACGACGAAGTTTCAAGTTGTATTTGCCATGAAACAAAATGTCTTTTCCCACTGCCCAATGTTCTAACACAGAAATATACAAAAATACACATGTAATCGTATATCAAATCTCGCGATATCGCAATACAAAATGTCTCAATACCGTCATAGGACTTATGGACAAACGGCATGGTTATTCTTTCAGTAGTATAGCAGCTGCATTAGGCCTATGTGTTGAAAATTGTATGTTTTTTTGTTTGAACAGTAGAGGGCACAATCATACAGAAAAGACTCTTGAGATGGGGGTCTGGCGGTGCCCAAGTTCTATTTTTGGTCATTTGTGTTTTCGACCACTAATCGTGTGGCGTGACCCTGATGCCTCTGTGTCCTGGTGTAATCTGGAAGACAACAGTGTAAGACCGTGGAACTTGCAGGATTTCCTTTTCGCCAATATATCAAATAAGCAATACAGATTGTTTCCCATTTTATTCAGACCTGCTGCATAGTTGAATCTCAATGTAATGCTTGTTTGTTTATTCAAGAAGGGACAATGCTTAACATGACCACTTAAAAGTCCAGTGTGCCAGATTTAGCCATGCAGGCTCGTTTTTATCTGCAGTCCCTGGCATAAGGAGCGTATGCTTTCACTTGTATTTTATAACAAAGGTCCCCTAATTGGTGTGAGACCTATTTCATCCTGTCATTAGAGCAACAGCAACATTCATTACTTGAATGATGTTTATGATGTCATGGGCTTGCACTCCTTTCAAGATATTAAGGGTGCGTTTTTTGTTTACCTGCAGCTCTCTGCACATGGTGTCCCATGGCAACAACCTCTCCCCATTCATCCTCTCTATAAATTGTTTATTATACAAGGAAAAAACAGGGGTTTGGTATTCACACTGTGTTAAGTCTTATGATAACCTAATACTAATACCTAATAATGCTTATAATCAGTAATTTCTTTGTGAGCTCTCTGAAAAATGTAGCTACACAATAGAAGCATTAAAGTGCTGCATAAACTTCTGTCAGTCCTCACGTTGGTCCTGATGATGAGTTTCCTGTCTGTCTGTATGACATCATGTTTACTCCTCTTGGTTCATTTGTAAAAATGCAACAATGTATAATTTTTTCCCTTGGTCCGGAACAAATTAACCCAACTACAGGTGTGAAAGCACCCTTAAAAAGAAATATAGATTTCATATGAATAAAAAAAAGCTGTGCACATCAGATTTCTCAAACCGTCATTTCTTTGTCTTTTAATATTGTGTTAAATATCGTGTCTATAGGACCTTGTATCGTGATATTATCGTACCTTGATTTTTTTTGGTATCATTACATCCCAATATACTCAAATTTAGAATAGAATGGATTTTAGCTTTAGTGCTTCAGGAATCACAGAGAAAGAGTCTACTCATTTGCATAAAGGTCTAATGTGCAGTTCTGATAATGAATGGGACAAGTGCTGCTTGTAAAATATGCTTACATGTGTGTGTTTATGTGTATAAACAGTAGGTTTAATTGCATGGGAGTCTTCCTGCGTGTGTTTGCATCAACATTTCGTGTGTGTGTGTGTGTGTGTGTGTGTGTGTGTGTGTGTGTGTGTGTGTGTGCGTGCGTGTGTGTGTGTGTGAGATGCTGCAGAGAGCAGGACCACTGGGCTGAGGCTGTGCTGCAACAGTAGTAACGAGCTGCCTGGTGCCTCAGCATTTCTGATGAAGTCTTCCCTGTGATCACTTCTCTATCTAATCCCTGTCGGCCAGGTTCCTCGCAGCCTGCCTCCCATTAGTACAGCAGCTATCTAATGCATGCCGAGGAACTCTCACATTAACTCTCTCCTGACCGGATTAATAAAAGCTTCTATGCCACAGTGGAGCTTTGCATGCATTTCCATGCTAACAAACCTCTTGTAAAACATGATGCACATTTCGCACTGCCTAATGAGGCCTAGATACAGTACAGAGTGTTAAAAAAAAAAAGAGGTACAAGGATAGATGTTTTCCAACGATGCGGCTACTTCTCCTAGTTCTGATTTCATGGGTGTGTAAGGTCAGATCTTACATCGATGTGGATTAACTTGTGCTCTTTCCTGCAGCGGTATGTCTCTCGGGGGCCTTTGCGAGGGCCCATCCGTATGCCACTGTATCCGTGGATTCCTGTGTCCTTCTTGCTGGCTGAATTATTCATGTGCCAAAGCCACTGCTCATATCTGTGGAGGCAGCAGCTTCCCCGCGTTATGAGCCTGCAGTAATGTGACTTTATAGGGACCAAAGCTCCCTTTACCCGACCAGCCAATCCCACATTCTTTACTCTTCGCCTCAGACTCTCTGGCATTTCCCCCCTTTACCTCTCTGTTCCATTTTTCAATCCCTTCCTCTATCCCCTTTCTCTCTCTCCGTCTCTCTCTCCTGTGTCCTTCTCCCACTCTGACTTTATAAGGACAGACACTTTATACCTTTTGCTTACAGGTTTTCTTTTTTCTCCCTCTAATATTGTACTCTCCTTTTTTCTCGCCCTCCAGCATCTGGCAGTCAAACAAAAACCCTCTCCCACGTATCTTTGAAGCCCTCTGTCCCCCACCCTGTCAGTCTTACCTCTCCCTCAGCAAGTCTCTGTGCACCCTGAGAAGATGCTGACCTGCCATCTTCATACACTCATGTGCCCTTGTTGCACATCCAGTCCCTGTCCTGGACTGCCTGTATGATAACTGGATCCAAGGGCATTTTATTGCCATTGAACCATAAAGATCAATGCAGTGTCGTGTGATCTGCAGGGATCTCAGAGACACATGGCTGCCTCTAAAGACCTGGCCCTGTAGGATGTATTGTTTTGTTGTTGTTGTTGTTTTATGTGTTCAAATGTCAGCGGTTGGAAGTTTTCACGAACCCCGAGAACTTGGAAGTGTTCCCAGTGAAAGGCTGTTCTGTCGCTGACTATCAATTCCTGGATGTTGGACTTGGACTTATATTAGATTTTGAACGATTACAACGTCTCCACGATCTGCTTTTACAGAGAGATCGTTGTTAAAGAAGCATTTCACTGCTGTCAGTCAAAGCTGAGGCTGTCTGCAGTTGGAAAAAGCAATGACATTTGAAATTGGTGCCATAGGGCCGGAGAAAATTAGGCAGACAGGATGCAGTTGCTCCCATCGCGCTTCATTTTACATTACTACAACACCCAGGGTGCTTTGCGCCCGTCCTTTTCGAAAGGAGACCCGGAGTGTGGTTGTTGTACCGAGGTAACTCAGAAAGACTCGCCTGATTGTTTGCTCTTTCTCTCGACCAGAACTGTCAAAAAAACAACAGGTTTTACTATACTTACAGAGAAAAAACATATCGTCATGGTGACCAGCTGTGTCGTACCGGCGCGCAAGGAGAGCGAGAGGAAACGGAAATCTGGCGTGAAGTATAAACGTTTTCCAGTCAAGGAGGAAGAGCGATACAAGCAATGACTCAGAGCGGGAAATAATCCCAAAGACGATGAAAATACACCAGTGGATTATCTAAGAAACCTTCAGGTGTGCAGTCTACATTTCACATCTGACGATTATAGACGAAATATGACTTACGGGTGGCGAGCGAGAGACAAAACTGAAACCCAACGCTGTCTCATCAATTAATTTGAGCACAAAAGACCACGAGGAACAGACAGCATCTACTGAACTATACGCTACTCATCAGGTAAACCAGAAACGTCACAGCATGGATAATAATGCACTTACTCGACGGTCGTCCGTCAGTTTGGTCCCGCTGGCTTCTGCTTATTTTCTTCCAGTTGATTTGGACAATTGATCCAGCACGCCTCGGCCCACAGTGGTGCAAAACTTTCGTGGTTAGTTCCTCCATGAGCCGTATTTCCTCGGCGCTAACCTACTCGAATAGACAGCTCGTTATTTATTTACCAAACGTAGGTCTGCATGATCTCTCCTGCGTGTATTTAAAGTGAAACCCGACGTTTCCTCATTTTGCTGCTTCACAATAAAAGCTGAATGAATTTTGATTCCAATAAGGTAAAAAAAAGAGGTCAAATGTTTAGAAAACAAAAAATATCTTCTATTCTTTTCCGAGCTTACTTTGACTTTTATTGGTTCATTAAAATAAGTCTTTATAATAATAAGCCAGTTTTTTGGCAATTTGCGATCAGTTCTAATCGGTTCTTGGTTTTTGCTTCCTGAATCCTACTTTCCACACAAACCTTATTTAGTCTGAGCCACCGGGTTAATTGATCAGCCCGTAAGGAACTGCTTACTAAAGAGCATACTGCTCAACCAAACACTGTTTGTCTTCTGAATTAGATTTTCCTCCAACGTACAGTAGCTCATCATTACAGTGCTTTTCAGTAGCCGACGATCTGATCCCGGATGTCACAGAACGTCCTTAAAAATTGTGTTTTCAATTGCATAACCACACAAAAATATCCTAACTTTGACAACAAAATGAAGACAAGAAAGTCTTCACTGTGATAAATTATCCATCTTAAGCAACTTCCAGTTCCCTGTGACGCGCTGGGAAAAAAAATCCTTTTACACATTAAAGGTGACACGTTTGTTATCGATTGGCCCAGACAGGCATGTTATCAGGTAACAACATATTATGTTGCCATGGTATTTTATTTTTCCCTTTTGAATTTCACAGGCCTGCACATTTGTTACTGATTCAAACCACTGCCTCATCCTCAATGACATTTCAACAAATGTCTTTTTTATTTTTACATCAGAAAACATCCTGGATATACAGTAAAAATGAAAATGCCATGTGGAGGACAAATTAACTCATGCAAGACATTCATTGAAGCATAATAGAAATGAAATCACTTTTATGAAATCAATAGGCCCAATAAAAACATGAAAGGAAATAAAAATACAAAACGCTCTTTTATACTCTGTTTTTATTAAGCCAATAAAACAGTTCAAGGGAATAACGAGAGAAAATATTGGATGATGTCTTCTAATGAAGATGTCTTTTTATTTCAGTATCGAGACCTTCGGCTTTTCTGTGTGAGCTCTAATGTATGTCTATTTGTAGCAGGGTTTTAATGCGACCGTCATTTGATTTCTCTGTATTCGCTCTGTGGGCATTCACAAGTCATAGAAATGTCTCCACTCCATTTCCCAAATTGTCACACACAGAGCAATGGGTCCTTCAGAAATAATTAGTTTGTTACATGCTGTCAGGACCAGTAATGCAAATCAAGGTCTAACATCTTGTTATGTGATAATTTATCGATCCAGTCGGAGGAGATAACATCTAATTTACTAATGGAGGCTGATTGAACAGTACACCTCAGAGGAGAGAGAGAGCAGGAGACAGAAGAGACTTTACTCAGCCAGCTGGGCCACTTTTTATTTTTTCCCCCTTACTACGTTATCACAGCTTGCTAATAGAAATTCTCTCTTCCCTCACATATTGGAAAGATATTCATCACGCTGCTTTCAGTGAGATGATGCAGTAATGCATTTTGGACAGACCAATTCTCCTGGAACATTAGCAAGAATAATATGTTCTTTTTGGGATTATTATTTTTTTCATTTTTTTTCTATTTTTATACAAGGTGGTGGAGTTTCCGTGGCCGACAGTATACTAAGTCCTTGTTTATTGGGGTCAATGTTGATCTATACCGATGCTGCAAATGTGCAGGAGTCTTCTCTAATTGTGGATATATCCAAGCCAAGTGTCAGAGCCGAGCTTTAATCTCAGTCCCAGAGGTGGTTTCACCTTAAGATGATGTCGGCCAAAGTGTCAGACACATTTTTCAGTCCGCTGATTTGAAACTGTGACAGGATATGTCTTAAGATGCATTTTATTGCTTCTGAGACCGACCAGGATCTGTGTTTTTCGTGTCTTTTTCCTTTGAGAGCTTATAAAACAGATCATCCTCAATGAAGACGGCAGTGTTCTCCTATTTGTTCTAATAGTGCAGCTGCGCTGCTGGTTTTATCGTACCACTGCACCATGTTATTGCTGAGGAAGTTCAGTTCAGATGTCAAGTGTTTTCATCACAATGGGGGGCTAAATGCTGCTGTTGGTGGGGAAGATGGTGGTTGTATGTTGGCATCAGAGTGAGATGTGGAAGCAACATGCTACAGGTGCAGCTAATTGGGTTTATAAAGAGCATGCTAATTGGTAATTGACTCCCGTGTGGGTAAGAGAGGAGAGTGGTAGCATTAGCATACTCGATAAGAATGATGTGAACCAGGAGGGAGTTGCCTATTAGCTTTTAATCTGAAAGGATAATAGAGGGAAATTTAAATATATAAATGAAGCGGAAACCGCCGGGGAAAACTGAAGCCAACGCGGAAGTGCCAACACTGCAGTTCCTCGAATTACCACTTGAGGCTGGTTCCAAAAGCAAGTGAATCCCCATAGACCCCCATGTTAAAATGCCCAACTCTACAGCAGAAATAAACATGTTTACAGGAGTGGTCGACCGATGGCCAATTTATAGTGCTGATTTGTTTTGTTTTTTTAGCCTACAACAACTAAAAATTGCTGAACTTAAATGAACATTTATTTAACAGTTATTCAGCAGATAGCCACATCTCTTTGTTTCTGAAATATATAAACATACATAAATAAAAACAAAGTTAGTGCATAGGACCACCGAGCAGCATCTCTTTTTGTAGACCTGCATCAGTCGTAATGTTTCGAGAAAAGTGAAAAATGAGAGAAACATGTTGTAATTTTTCGAGAAAAAAGTCCTAATGTTTCAAGAAAAAAGTCCTAATGTTTCAAGAAAAATGTCCTAATGTTTTGAGAAAAAATAACTCAGTTTTATGATAGAAAGGCTGGAATGTTTCAAGAAAATAACCTCAATGTGAGAAAAAAGTGTTAATGTTTAGAGAAAAAAAGACGAGAGCATAGAACGGCTTCAGTTCGCTCTGTGTAAACTTAAACAGGGCTGTCTGATGGTGAAAATATTCTAAAAATAGGGTGCACTTAAACTGATATTGATTCTCTCTGGTGGCTAAAATACGTTTTGCTGTGTGGCCCCGTCCACAGCAGTACATCTCTTAGTTTTTGTGCCTGTGTTCCTGTCTGTTTCTCCAAACTGGGGACGTGCCGACCGCCGTCTGCTGTAGGTAACACACTGACTGTGGATAATTACCTCATACAACCCCACTTTAAAAAATCTGAACTGCCCCTTTAAGATCCATCAGTCTGTATATCTCCAGTGTTTGGGTTAAAGTTCACTAATTGGTTTGGTATTAAGGTTAGAGTAATTAGACTCGGTGTAGATTGTGGTGTTGGAGATGCAGTGGGTTTACTATAGGTCACTTTTAAATTTAAATTAAAGGGTCAGCTCACCCAAAATCACTTTACAAAAAACACATTTTTTCGTTCCGCCACTCCCAGTGGTATCTAGCCATGCAGATAATTTGGGTTTTATGCGCTGAGGTTTCGAGATATCCCTCTCTGAGATTTCTGCTGCCATTTGAATACAACAGAAGTAAAGTGAATTTTGCTTGTGTTACTCGCGGCATTTAAAATTGACATTTAAATGTAAGAGCGTCATCTCTTTGCAGACCTGTGCAGTTACTCTAGAAAAATCCCTTTGGAACTACTTTCTACCGAGAAAAAAAAGGTGTGAAAACTGTGGACACAATGTTTTGTAGATTATGCTTCCAACAAAGTGCTTATTATCACATTATAGAACTGTGGCCGAAACCCAATTTCCAATGGCAAAATCACGTGGGGCTGCTTCTGATGATTTTTGTAACCATTCGAAAACAGACAATCCGATAATATACGTGGTGATTGGCCAGGTTATCGTGGTGATTGGCCAGGTTTTCATGGACATTTTTTTCAACACCTCGAATGCCATGAGGAAAGAGTGTGCTCCGTATTTCTATTATTAATTGCGTTGAGACTACAAAGATGTGCAAAAGACACGGAGAGATCAGGGATGCAGCCAGGACGGCGGTCTTTTCTCCCGAAACTGTTTTTCCTTAAGACGAAGTCAAATGACACATTGTAGTTTATTTGAAGTGTACTGAGGCCTTTAGTAACGGTGACAGTTTCTGGATGAGAAACACAAGAGAAAGTTGTGAGCAACACAACTGGAATTCCATTCACCTCCATTGTACAGCAGCAGAAATCTCAGAGACAGATATCTGACTAGGGCTGTCACGATTCTCCAAATCCACGATTCTGTTAGACTTTAAGTTCACGATTCGATTAAATTTTCAATTTAAGGTTTTTTTTTCAGCACTGACGGCTATGCCGTTGTTAGACTATGGAGTCTTGATTAGTAAAGATCAACACATCGTAGGTTTTATGCCCTGACGACTGTCATTTACATTTTCAAGCGAGTTCCGCTCGGGCGGCGCGAATGGCGCAAATTGGGCGGCGCAATGACGCGCGAATCCGCTCATCGCGTGAGTTGAAATATCTGAATTTCCGCAGCGAGCGTCAGGACTACTCACGCGAATGAAGCGATGAAAACAAGATTCCAGCGTCCAAACTTGCGCAGATTAAGCGAGTCGATTAATTTATTCGCGTCTGGTCTGAACACACTGTAAGGTGGTTATATAATTCAGTTTAATCGCAAATCCTGGTTTTGATTTCAATAATTGAAATCTGCATGACTAGATATCACTAAAGATAAGTGAGTAATTTGGGTGAATTTAGGTCGACCCTTTAACCAAGATATTTTTTTAGAGAACAACAGCGCTGGTACATATTTACCTTTCTTGTTAGGCGGCGCCCTCTAGTGGCCGTAATAATTATGACGGGAGCAAAGCAGGAAGTCATGTAACGTAGTATTGGGTCAAACAAACAAACACATCCACCACCCTTTGTGTCCCGTTTGAAACTGCGACCTTATATTAGGACGGAAAACCCTCCTGTGGGTCGTATTTCCTGTGGTAATTTTAGATCGTATTAGAGGAACAAACGACTTACATGGTCGTATAGTTTGGAGGACTTTTTTTTAAATAAATACTTAGTAGAAAAACAAGATCACAGAATCGTTTCTTTCTTAGCTGTGTAAATCACTTGGCATCATTAGTCATGGAGGTTTGTCAGCACAGGTGGCTGCAGTCCTACATTATAAATAATAATAATAATAATAATAATAATCAAAAGAAAAAATATTTATCTGAGGCTGTTCGTGGTTGATTTTACAGCTATTTGACAAATGACAGGTTTCATCTTGAATTAACACATTTATGCCACTAATTGATGTCACCGAGTTCATAATAAATGGCGATATGACATACAGTCCCACAAGCGTGCTAGAAAATGTGATTGTATGCCTGTAAGTACTATTTTAAAATCCCTCCTCTGGCGCTGTGCATCATTCTCACCTGCTGCACCGCGACCAGTCAATCATCCCGCGGCGTTATTGGTCTGTAATGCGTCGCTGTCGCCGCACACTTGACATGTTCATTAGATATAAACCCGTTCATTTACAACACAGTGCTATTGGATTGTCCTTGCCTCGACATTCATTTCCCAACACATTGGCGTTTGATGCATTGCCAGCGCCAATTAACTTTGATAACTCAGCCCCAGTTTAATACACTGCTGCTGAATTGGCTTGACAAGAGTGCGGCGATAAGCTATTTCTGAGCTTTTTGAGTGGCGATAGCTGGATTATCACTCAGAGTGAGAAGAGAAGGACAGAGAAAACCTTCCTGCATAACCCCCCCCCCCACCGACCAAAAGTCATTAAAATGTTTGGTTTGTTTTTGTTGGCAGACACACACACACGCACACACAGAGGCGCATACACTGATTACAGCTGTGTCCTCGTTGGCTTTAACGATTTGCATAACTCATTTCTGTTTTACATTATTGTGGATTTTGATGACCATGTTAATTTTTATAGTACATGTTTTCAAAGTGAGGAATTTATCTTTCAGTGCAGCTTGAATGTGTGAGCCGTTTCGTGTGGCTATTTGAAAAATGTGCAAGTTGTAAAATACTGCTCTGAAAAAAAACCCCATAGTTCCTGATAAACAACCGAGCCAATAAAGGAAGTGAATGGCTGCCTCCAGCTGATGTGTTGGTTTTTCTTTCTCTCGGCAGGCTGCCAGGAGCCGGGCTGCTCTCTCTCTCTCTCTCTCCGTCTGATCAACTGATTGATCCCTCGATCCATCACTCAACGCCAGTTAGCGACGAATGGGAGCCGACATGGGAGCCATGGGCGGGACCAAGGTCTTGCTGCTGGTGTTTCTGTTTGGATGGGAGAAGTCGCTGAGTCTCAACTGGAACCCAATCCCACGCAAGACTGTTCGATACCAGGGTGAGTGAGCAGCGTATTACTTAGCTGGTAACCAGGGGTTACACCTCCGCTGAAACTTTCCAGTCAAAGCCAAGAATTAAAGGGAGACATATTATGCTCATTTTCAGATTCATGCTTGTATATTTCTAGAACATGTTTACATGCTTTAATGTTCAAAAAACACATTGTTTCTCATACTGTCTGTCTGAATATACCTGTATTCACCCTGAGGGCTCCGTTTTAGTGCCCCCTCTTGAAAAAGCCCAGTCTGCTCTGATTGGTCAGTGTTTCTGGGTCTTCCACATCTGCGCTCTCTGCGTCTCTGCACCATCATTGCAGCCGGGGAATGACAGTAATGGCACTCTCTACCTATATATAATACGGAAGTCCTGACGGCTCATTTAAAGGCAGTTTCTGAATACGACTGTGTGCATTTCTCAGTGGATTGAGCTTTTTGATACTTTCACAGTATTTATAGAGCACCTAGACTCGCTTTATACGAAAAAACACATGGAAATCTCACTTTTTACAATATGAGACCTCTAAAATTGCACTTCAGATGCTGACTTGAGCTGGTGGAGCCACATTGTTGCAGATTATAGCAGTTATTCAGGTTTTAGGAGGTTGTTTTCAAACAATGCTTAGGTTTTGAAGTGTGCAACAATGTGCACATACAAGCTAAAGTTAAACATGCGTCCTTTCTTAAATAAAAACTGTAAGAAGTCTCCTCGTACCCTCTTGTTGGAGCTCCTGCTCCTGGGCAGCATGAAGATGTCCTCCATCTCCCGTTGCTTCTCCTCCTCCTCTATTTTGCGTCGCTGCTCTTCAGGGATGATGTCATCCCATTCCCGTATGGGCTTCTCCACAAACTCTGCAGCGCTCTCTTCCATGCTGGAGAAATTAGCCACCTGCAGCGACATGAGGAGGAGAAACATTAGAGGTTGGGATCTTTAGATACTTATATCCAATAATGCAACAGTAGAAAACAGTAACAGGCACCTTAAACTGAGACAGAAGTTCATCTGTGGCACTTGAGCCCGGGTCACTCTCTCTTGTTTCAGCCAATCTCAGGATTTCATCAATATCCATCTCCTGCAGGAAGAAAAACACTCTGGTTTAATTTTACAAACATGTAACACACTTCTTTTCAATGCACAGAAGTGAATCAGTCGTTGTAATACCTGTGGTTCAGACTCTTCTCCTTCTGCCTCTTTGAAAAGTTCCTCTGCACCAAACTTGAGGATGGCAGTCAGCTCTTCTTTATTGAATGGGTTTGAACTGTAAAAAAAAACAGTGACGGTAAACACACACAGAGAGCTTCAGTGTCTCAATATTAAACAAGATGATTTCTGACTTCTTACTTTGTGTTTCCAGAGTTGCTGTCCAGCACAGTTCTCCCGGTGGTGTCCATTCTCTGAATGACAAGATGGTCCAGAACCATCTTCTTCTTTGCCCTCTCAATGATGTCCTCCTCCACCGTCCCCTTGGTGACCAGACGGTAAATATTCACCTGAGAGAGGACGGCAGAGATCATGTGACTGACCAAAAGGACAGAAACGCAGGAAAATATACAGAGCACGGCAGAGCAATGTGGTTGCATTTTTATGGAATTAAAAAAATATAAACCTATATAGCAATGTGATGCATATGGGGTATGAATTTAACACCTAATTATTAAAATAATGCTGCAGTAAAAAAACATGAAAATCATTACAGAGGTACTTGGAAACCTGTTGTACAAGAATATTGTTGAGTTTGCTGATAACAATATATTTCTTTAAAATCTGCCTATGTAGAAATGAATGGGATATTGCTGTGATTTTAGTATATAATCATTAAAAATGATGTATTGAAAAGGACAATAAAGTAATGACATATGTATTTCATTTCAACAAAGGAAAATAAGCAAAAAACATTTCCATTTTAAACAACTTTGTGGAAATTCGATTATAGATTCCAGAGTTTACGAGATGCACTTGGATGATTTTTAGATTGTCTTTATTTTTGCACAATTTAAAATACACAAACTGATAAAGACAACAAATAATATGCATCTAATCAACTTAATAATTATTAATCTCTCACTGCACTGTAACTTTTATTCTTGTATTTTATCTTTCTCAGCTTGTTTTATTTTCCATCCTTTTAAATGACTGAATGTCTGTAACTGCTGCTGAGACGTGTTATATTTATATATAAATAAACTTGTCTTCTACACAACAGTCTGTTCAGCTGTGGAGCGTATTATCTACAGCGAGAGCCTGTTTCTGACCTGTTTCTTCTGTCCGATCCTGTGAGCCCTGGCTTGAGCCTGCAGGTCGTTCTGAGGATTCCAGTCAGAGTCAAAGATGACGACGGTGTCTGCAGAGGCCAAGTTTATCCCCAAACCTCCGGCTCTGGTGGACAACAGGAAGCAGAAGTCCTGGAGAACACGTTAAAAATGTTAATACAGATCTCACCGAGCAAAAACCCTCAACATCTTTCATTATTAATAATAATAAGAGCAAAATAGGGAAATGATAATCATGAATCAAATGTACTTTAACATCAGTTTCTTTAAAGTAATCATGTGTATTTGATCCTTTTTACACCCTTTATAAATATATATATATATATATATATATATATATATATACATCTCAAATGAAGTAGTGAAAAACAAGCAGAAAATGCATCGTATGTTTGCTTAAAACATCACCATCTCAATTTTTGTGATATGCTAATATATGTGTGTAATAAATGTGGTGTGCGTTTGAGAATACATGCATTACTTTATTAATAAAACTCTCTTATTTAATATAACATTAAATGATTACGTACCTCTGAGCCTTCTGCATTAAAGTGGTCGAGTGCTTGCTTTCGGATTTCTCCCTTTATGGAGCCGTCCAGCCGCTGAGCAGGAGAGAGGACACAATCAATTATTATAACATTTCCCGAGCAGCTATCTGCCGTCACCTCAGCATCGCTTTTCTTGACGTGCCGTTGTTTTGCGAGTCTCCATGCTGAGACTGATCACAGCAGTCCACACCGAAGGACAAGTCAGCAAAAACATCCCCAGTCAAGTGACCTGCAGAAGTTCAGCTGGTCTTCAGTAGAAAATAAACTTGTTGATATAAATAACCACATGATCTCTCCTGGCCTGGCAGAGTGTGTGTGTGCAACAACGCTGACATCCGATCCTCATCAGAGTCAGAGCCACCAAACACAACCTCCCCGAAAGCCCCCTGCGCTGTAAACACCAAGAAACACCACCGTTTCTAACCGTCAGTCTGGAGATCCTGATGCAGCGGCAGAGCTGAACAATTCAGCAAAATGTTATCAAAATCGCAACATGACTTAGTGCAATAAAAGCCAAATGTCAAATTTTAAATTAGATATTGTGGTGCTGCAGATGTCCTATCACATGCTACAGACTTAAAACATCTTTGTTTGGTGAAGTTCCTCACATAAATCACACCATAATCATTTTAATATATGTTTCAATGAAAATGAGAATAATGATCATTCCCTACAATATCGCAAATCATATCGCAATTGCAAATCAGTCAAAATAATTGCAATTACATTTATTTTTCAAAATCATTCAGCCCGATGCAGCAGTTTACTTTTTTTTCCCCCCAAGCAGTTTTCAAGTACTTTCAAGGTACCTAAAACAAATATTTCCAGACTCTCAAAGCTTTTACCATCACATCTAAATGATTACTATAAATGCAATTGTGAAAAATACGCGTGCTCACATAAGCGTAGTTAAAACTAAGTATATCTCTGGTTTGAGAAACGCAGAATTCAGCCCAGAAAAAGTGCAAATCTTACCTGGAATGGGTAGCGATTCTTGGCGAGATATTCAGCCAGGATGTCCAACATCCTGACCATCTGGGAGAAGATCAGGACTCGGTTTCCTCTTTCTCTCAGTCTGGTCAGCAGCTTGTCCAGCAGCACCAGCTTCCCGCTGCCCCTCACCAGACCCTGAAAAACGAACAACGTTAGGATGTCGGGAAAACTCAAGCGGCTCGGAGCCTGCCGTGTTTTCATCCTGATGTTTCCTTTGCAGAGCAGAGAGACATCCCGAGGTGCTGCTGGGAGCTACAGAGGTTCATCAGCAGACGTACCTGCAGGTGTTCCTGCTGCGTTTCAGTGTCTGCATCCTCCGGCTGTTTAATGAGGAAACTGTGGTTGCAGCACTTTTTAAGCTCCATAACGATGTTCAGGAAGCCGGAGGAGCTGCCGCGGGTGCCTTTGTAAAGAGCTCTGTAATTCCTCGTTAAAATCCACCTGGAAATATTGAGGAACAAATTAATGGGGAGGAGAAATGAAGCTCCTGTACAAGAGGGATGTAGTTAAAAAAAAAAAAAGTGACAAAAGAGAGAAACAAAATCTTACTTGTAGAACTGTTTCTGCTGTGCAGTCATGTCGACGCGGAGGATCTGCTCCACTTTGGCAGGCAGAGATTTTTCCACGTCTTTCTTGACGCGTCGCAGAAGGAAAGGCTCCAGGACTTTGTGGAGACTCTGATAACCGTTATCCCTTCCTTTCCCGTGTTCATCCTCAAAATCCTCCCAGGAATCAAACCTGCGAGGTGCGACGGAGATAACAAACGTCACTCACTCATCCCTGGATGGACTTCAAACTCTCTGCTTTCTCTGGACACACACACACAAACGCTTTTCTCTCCCGGATTACAGTCCTTCTTGGTTAACGTTTTGTTCTGCTGTCTGCATGTGTCTCCTGCAGCAGCCTGGTCTCCAAAAAATTATGTTTCCAGACAACAAAACTGCATTCTCAATTACGTTTCTCTGAGAAACAGATTTTCTCCCAGATTATGTTTGTTTTTGATGTATTACAAAAACATTTCTAATCAAAGTCTGGAAAAGTATATGTGGGGGTCAGGGTGGATTTATGGGACACAAAAATAGGGATGCACCGATGCACCGATGACGTGTGCTACGTCAATCATCATCAGCGTGCTGGTGGCAGAAAACAAACATGGCTGCAGTGTGGAGACATAAGTAACTAAATCTGCCGTTTTGGGAGAAAACAACAGAAGTCTTGCTGAAATATTATGACAAGAACATAGATTTATGTCACTTTGACTGTAAAATGTGAAGTTTGATCGCTGTTTCGACCGCAAATTGTGAGCGCGCTATTTAGATTCGAGATGCGTTCAGGTGAAATTGTGGGAATTTGTAGTTTTTGGCGATTACCTTCCTGTCTATATCGACGGATCAGAAACTTATTACGGATCTTTTCATTACAAATTGGTCTTATATTTACGACGTATGTAATTGTCTGACTTCTTTGTTAATATGCTTTGTAATAAGACATATTTTGGACAACATACAGTTGGTTCAAAGATATGAATATGACTGCAGAAGATCCTGTGTTTTCAAAACTCTTCATCTCCTTCATGATTATGAAAAAGTGATTTTTCCTCACCACACCGTGTGTCGGTACCGGGGCCGTTTGTTAAGTATCGGATCAATACTCCAGGGATCGGTATCAGAACTAAAAAAGTCAGATCGGTGCAAACCAAAAATCTACGTTGTAATCCAACAAACCTAGTAATTATATTTTGTTACATAACAAACTTACTTATTTTAACTCAAACCTTCATCTTTTCCAAAACTAAGTAAAAAAAAATATTTAAAAAACTTTAATTTCTATTCTTGCACAAAATATTTAAATTCAAGCACTTCTTGAATGACCCAAAAACTTTCAAGACCTCGATTTTTTTCCCCCTTTAAATTCACAAACTCTCAAGGATTTCAAGGACCCGTGGGAACCACGTAAAGCAGGACGTACTTGTCAGGCATGAGGAAGTGCAGCAGCGACCAGAGCTCTTTGAGGGAGTTCTGCAGCGGAGTGCCGGTGATGAGGAGCCGGTGGTTGGACCGGAACTCCATTAAGGTTTTGTAGAGCAGCGAGTCGTCGTTCTTCAGCCTGTGAGCTTCATCCACACCCAGGAACGCCCAGTTGATGTTCCCAAGGACCCCCTGCAGACAAACGCCAGGTCCTCGTCAAGTTTCAGAGACATACTGCACATTAATACAAATACAAACACCACCATAAAGAAATCACCGACCTTGTCTTTAAGTAGAATTTCATATGTTGTTAATAGTGCATTGAAACGGATTCTTTTAGTCTGATGGTTCACCCACTCGTAGTCTCGGATCTACAGAAAACAGGAGAAAACAACGTCAGTTTGTGTAAAACCAGCAGACTGATAAAACATTCAGGTAAATACAGAACAAATATAAATGATACAAGAACATAAAATTAAAAGACAATTACATAAAAATAAAAGACAGGAGATATAAAGAGAAATATAAAAAAGTCACCATAACTTAAGTAGCTTTTCACAAGTTGAATTAATCTATTTGGAATTGCATGAGTTAAAGAATTAAATTATCTGAAAGGAATTGTAAAACTGTGCAGACATCAGCCGTTCGTAGGACAGCATATCACCAAATTCACCAAAAAGTTCGAGAAACGAGATTCAGGACTCAACGTACCGACTTCCTGCTCATGACGTCACCGAGGTAGACCACCACGTTCATGTCCGGGGCCCAGGTGGTGAACTCCCTCTGCCAGGAGGTGAGCGTGGACAGAGGCACCACCACTATGAAGGGCCCGTACAGCTGGTGCTGGTGAAACAGGTAGGACAGGAAGGAGATGGTCTGGATGGTCTTTCCCAGCCCCATCTCATCAGCCAGGATAACGCTGTTGCACCTGACGACAGGGAAGAAGAAAAGGGCACCTTTAAAAAATAAATAAAAAAGCCCATTTTTTTTCAAATGAGGTAATCAAAAGCCACGCAGACGATGACATGAATCCCCTCAGTACCTGCACCAGGAGTGAGCCAGCCAGTTCAAACCGTCCAGCTGATAATCTCTCAGACGGAGGTTGTCCTCGTCTCCGATATACGACGGCTGTTTCTTCAGAGCGACAAACCTCGGCCTCTGCTTTAACACCTGAAACCACAGTTTCAAATTCCTTTTTTTAGAGAAATATAACAAAAAGGGAAGCGATTAAAGGTCCCGTAATGTAAAAAGTCAGGACCCAGCGGTCCGCAGCAAAAAGGGGAATCATTTAATTTCACTATACTTCCATCCATAAGTAACATAATGACAACATGTATGACTGTATTGGTCATGGCTTTCATACACGTTCTGTAGTAAAACAGCTAAAAGCAAAAAACTCCTGTCAGATGGGGCCTCTGGGACTTAAATTATCAAATGGGGGCCCGTGATCTAATTTGTGTCAGTTTAGGAGTCGAAAAGTTTTCTGATTAATTCATTTAAATTATCATAATACATTTTTTTTTTTTTAATAAAAAGGCTTCATAGTTCAACAAATAATATTTAAATGTTTGAATCTATAATAGTTCATAGATTACTTTCTAATCTAACAAATCTCTTAGAATCTGCAAATATTTGAATACATGTCTAATATCTTTCTAATACATTTCTCATGCTGTTCTTTCACATAACTAAGACAAAAGAAGTGTAAAAATAAAATAGGCTACGTTAAATTATTCCCAGGGACATACATGAGGGGGGCCCCTGGTATATTTTCTGTCTTGTAAAGGGTCCTCGGCTGAAAAAAGATTGAGAGCCTCTGTTCTAAAGGGTTGGTTCTGTATAAATACTGTGAAAGTATTAAAACACTCAGAGAAAAGCACACAGGCTGCATTCAGAGACTGCAGCTTGTGTGGGGGAAATACATCATGTAAACATGTTCTAGTAGAAACCCACAATACAAGTATGAACCTAATAAAACATGGAGAGGAGACATCTGAAGTCTGACCTTGCAGTCTTTGGAGGGGACGGTTTTACTGGAGTTTCTGTTGGTGAAACTGTCGATGCACTGCTGAAACTTCTTCCTGAGCAGAGCTCCGTCCTCCCAGCTGCACTCCGAGTACGGTAAGCCCATCCACTTACACAGATACTCCGGCTCATTGGAGGGTGGGTTCTTGTGACTGTGAGCTGTTTAAAAAGCAGACAAATGATCAGAAAGAGATTGTGACAGAAAGTAAAAACACTTGATGCTTCACAGAAATGTACAGCACAGGAGATCATTTAACAGAATGTAACAGTGACGTGACGTTTAAATGCACAAATAATCCAGTTTTTGCCCTTGTGCCGAAAAAACAATATTCCTACAAAGCTGTTGACGTGCAGCCGTCAAAAACAGGATTTTTTCCAAAGTTTTTTCACCAATTGTTCCCTCTTTCATTCCTTCAAGCATCTTCTTAAAAAGGCTTGTTGTGATATTGGCATATATCCAAACACCTGCTGATATCCAAGTCTGTTTAAAAAGGTGAGCTTCTCCTTCTGATCAGAAATGTGGGCTTTTCTTTTGGGCATGCATCTCTACACCTGCCTCGCAAACTGCTGGCTCGCTGGTTTGTGTGCAACAACCACAGCAACGCACGGAGCTGACCGTGAGCCGTAAACAGGCAAGAGGCCGTAAACTGTCGCAAACTGCAGTGAAAACTCCAGTTGAGACGCATGTCCAAAGAATGCTCCAAAAACCTGAATACCAGCATATCCCACGTCTTAATCGCAAAATGCTTTATTCAGAAATATACAAACAATGTATCATATTTGGAATATTGTCATATTCTGTGGAATATCAGTGTGCATGTAAACGTAGTCAGTGACGGTGAAAAAATAGAAAAGGGGACTTACAGGGGAATTCAGAGGATCCTGGTGTCTTTCCTGTCTTTGTTGCTGTTAATAATAAAATTCCTTTTAGTACAACTTAAGTGCAACAAAAAAAAAAGATTATCTGCAGCACTACCAGACAAAAAGCAAATGCTGATAATTAATTCTCACCGATAATACGCTCCACAATCTGAAACTGTTTGTTCAGGTCGGACACGAGCTCCTGTTGGCAGTTATGAAACTCCACGTCCTCAGGAGACGCCCTCCTCAACCTACAAACAAGGACGGAATAAACTGCTGTGGAAATTCTCTTAAAATGAAGAAAAGTTTAAAAAAACAAAGTGAAGTTTTTTTTTTTTACCATGAATTGAGCTCGTCGTGTTTCTTTTTGAAGTTGTCCAGTTTCTTCAGTCCTTTGACTTTTTGCTGCGTCAGCGTGTCGATGCTCTCCCACGTGTTGTGGATGTAGGACCAGCCCTTCCACTTGATCAGATACTGAATGTCCCCTTCTTCGTTCTCGGGGTCAAAGCCTTCATTCGGGTCCCCGTTCTCCTCCACAGCATAACCAGTGGTGGACGCCCCAGTGGCTGCAAGAGCGGAAAACAAAAACACTTTCAGGCTACATCCACATTACGACGATTTCACTTTAAAACACATAGCTTTACTATGTTATATATAGATGTGTTAATGTGTCCGGGAGGGAGGGGTGGTGTTTTATTTAATTACAATTTTTTTGTTTTGTTTTGGTATTTTCATTTATATATATATTTTATTCTGAATCATGCATTTCATATATTTTGTGATTTCCTTGTTTTTTTGTATGTACTTTTTGTTCTATTTTTTTAAAATTTTAGTCATGCTTTTGGTTGTGAACCACATTACTCCAGAGTTTCTGAGCCCCTAAAACAGAGACATTTGGAAACGCTGCTGAGCCAGTTTTAAATCGGTTGTTTTTTACTGTGGACGGGAGAAAACGAGACGTTTGGAAAGATGACACAGACACTCATGTCAGTCAGTCTCATCAGTTAGACAGGTCTATTTACTTTTTCTGAATTCATCCTTCTTGTGTGGGTACTCCTTTTCCGTTGCCATGGCTGCGTCCTGTGATAGATAATGCTCCGGTACCGCTCTAATATGTCGCTGTATTTACGTGTATGTACGACTCCCGATCCGTGTTTTCTGCTGCTTTTACCGTCTCTTACTTTCAGTAACAGTTCCACATCGGTCCAAGCAAAGAAATCTCTGGTTTTACTTTTTGCCATTGCGTAGTATTTTCTGTTATTATTAGTTGTTATAATACATCCATGATTTCTCACATCACGTGAGATGTGTTTTCAGTCGTGTTAATATGTGCGGAAATTATTTCTGAAACGGTGCTAAAACGCTTGTAAGGATGGAGATCGCTTTTCAAATGAAAAGGTAATAATGTGGATGGAGCCTGAAACTGTATACAATATATTTTGATGAGAAATGATGCAAAATAGTGAGAGACAAATGAAAATGCATCACCTGTTTTTTTGCCTGTCCTGGTGTCCATAACCTTCTCAATGGTCTCGCTGTCGTCATCCTGCTGCTCCTCGCCTGCGTCCCCCGTCATTTCAATCAGGTCGTCAGAGTCCGTTTCAAAGTCATGCTGGTCCTCTTTATAACTGAAACACGAAACAACAGGAGATGAGGAAGAAGTGGAAAACCAGAGGTGATTTTCCCCCGTGTCTGCAGCCCAACAGCCTGGTCCTGAACACAAAATGTTTATATCAAAATCTGTGAAAAGATGAAACACTTCAGAAACGCACCTTTTGACTTTAGTTGCGCCCCTTCTTCGATTCTGTCTCTTTGGAGTGTCGTCGTCATCGTCGTCATCATCGTCGTCGTCGTCGTCATCATCGTCATCGTCATCTTCAGCAGATGAGTCCTGTTTCCTGGACTTCCTGCCTTTTTGAGACAGCTGTTTTTTGGCTTTTGACGATTTGGTCTGAGGTCTGTAAAACACAAATCACTCAGAGATAAGAAACCAACCTCATGGATCGTCGTCACACTGATTCTGGCCAAACGGTCGGTGTAGCCACATTTCTATACAATTTGAAAAATATTTGTATCATGTTTTTTTTTTATTCGATTAAAGGCCGACTCCATCTGTGTCATTTTTCAGCACCCTCCTGCAGCTCCCTCCTGCAGCACCTGCAGCCTAAACACACTCTCCCATTCAAATTAAAGGGAGAAGGCGTGTAACATGACTCCTGTCTGCATATATGTAGCAACGGCATCATGTGGAAACCTACATCAGGTCACGTGGGAAAGGTTTTTAGAAGGGCTTGTTGGTAAAAACAGCATTTTGATGCTAAAACATAAATATTTCGACCAAAATGTGAATGTTTGGATTTGAATACATGAGGAACACTACTGGGAAGCTACAGAATTATATTTAAAAAAAACTAAAATAAATAAAGAAATAATGGAGTCTGCCTTTAAATTACATTTTTTAGATTGTTGTAATTATTTTTAGAACATCAGGCTGCAGCATTCAGGAGTAAACGTCACAACAAAGGAAAGGAGAAATAAATGCTCACACAATGTGAATGATTTGGAGATGAGCAGTGGGTAGCTGTCTGATGGCCAGGCTTCGCTACACTCTTACCTTCTAGCAGGAAGTCGTCTGGATCTAACTTTTTTCTCTTCCTGCTCACTGTCTGTACTGTTGGAAGCCTCCTCCTCCTCCTCTTCATCATTTGAGTCATCATCTTTCCAGATATTTCTTACAACAAAGAAATGCCACAAGTTCACCCTCAAGGCCCATCACTGCTACAACCAAATTTTAATTTCACAAAAAACTGGCCATAGGGTGTTCACCATAACTCAATTATGATCAGGGATCAGCCACTGATCTGACCAATCAGATCTGATTTGAATGTAGAACATCACCTGGCTGACTGAAACAGATACCCATTTACAACCGAGCTTAAAATGACAACAATCACAGTATGAACACAGACTATGGAGCACATTAAATAAAAATAAAAAGACAGAAATGAATGAATATGCCATTAAATGTACTAAGAATAATATTAAAAATAAATGTAGGCAATAATTAAGTGACAAAATGTTTCCTTCTTTATTTATTTATCTTTGTATTAATTCACATATGTATTTAATTGCCTTTTATTTATTTATTATTCATTTTTAAATTAATTTTATTTTCTGTATTATTTTTCTTTGCATTGTTCCCCCTATTTATTTCCCCAAAATAGGAAATAATAAATAAATAAATAAATGTAAACATAAATAAATAAAAGGGACACTTAAATAGTAAATAAATAAATAAATGAATAGGGGAATTAATAAAATGTAGATTAATAAAGAAGTAAATTAAAACAGAAATATCAATTTATGTCACATTATATCACTTAATTAATGCCTACATTAATTAATTTATTTATTGAGTCATTTCTTTCTTTTTTATTTTGGCAGGTTCTGTCCTCTGTAACAGAGTGGCAACACAACGACCAAAACTGACATGAATTGTGCAGAACTACTGTATGATTGAGTGTTAAATAACAAAAATCTTGCTAACAAAAGAGTTCGGTAGTGTCTCAACATGGCAGAATATGGTGCTGTACTTTCAAATAAATTAAATAATAATAAATAATAATACAAATCTTCACACTCACTCTTTTTTCTTAACTCGGGATGATTTTCTCTTGGGACTTTCACTCTCAGAGTCACTGCTGCCCTGTAAATACAGTCAGCACATTTCAATAAGAGCTTTGTTTCCATATGAAATGTAGCAGCACTTCTTTAAAACGTCCACTAGGTGGCACAAGTGGCTTGTTGATGCAAATTGAAATAATAGTGCCATGATCATAGACTGTATAAAAAGATGGACAGAGCCTGAAAAGTGAAGCCAAAGCAGAAGTGCCTTAAACTGGCATTCTTTCTAATGACCAGCAGGGGGCGACTGTTGGACTTGATGAGCCGACTTCTCACGTGATTTGTTTCCTCAGTGAAAAGTTTCATACTGAGTTTATGGTCTCAATCGCTAGTTTCAAGTCTTCTTCAATACAGCATGATGTTCATTTAGTAAAT
>JAOVVB010034717.1:0-15413 GCA_028570985.1 Heterobranchus longifilis
CAAAGGATACATATATATATATATATATATATATATCCTTCAGGGAAAAAGTAGTAGGACAGGCTACACGGCACTGCTTGGTGTTTTCTCAGTTTTACGGCCTCCCTCGAGGACACTGCATCGTGTTTTCTCCACCGTAAGGAAACATTTTCTTAGTGTCCACCAGTGCAAAATGTTTTGACACGTCACTCTGCTAATGCTAATGCTAATGCTATTTCTGACTCTAGTTCCGTTTTATAAAAGAGTTACACGGTACGAGCCACGCAGAAAGAAGGATAATTCCCCCTGCTAAAATTAATTACGCGATTAATTCGATGATTTTGACTTATTTTCTGTGAAAAGGAGATTTCTGACACGACTTAGAGCAGTCAGACTGGAGGAAAGCAGAGCGTAATGGATTTACTTTGCACCAACTGTGGGAACGTTTCATGTTCAAGTGAAAATGAAGATCTTGTATTTTAACACCTTCTTAAGATTGTGCCTATAGATGAACATTTTCTCCCTCATTATCGCTGCATAGCTGCTCTTCACAGCTCCGAGCGTGAGAGATTTCATTAAAGTAGCTGCTTAATTATGTAGGTGTTGAAATTTAATTAATCAAAGGGTAGAGCAACTCCATTACTCTGACACATTTCTGACGACTGCAGAGAAAAAAGAGGCAGTGTCTCTCCGTCTCGCCGATAGTACCTGTCTCTCCGGTGGGTACGCGCACACCTCGCCATCGATCATCCCTCGCCGCGTCAGAAGAGTTGACAGCGAGACTCTCCGATCCCCGACACCCACGGTCTCCCTCAGCAGTGACAGAGAGTAAAAGCCCTCCTTTCTGCTGATCGACACTTTTCTGTACTTTTCCATGGAGTCTGCATTGAATAAGAAATTTACAGCTGGTCAAAATATCTCAGTGACGCATTTTGGTCCAACTTTCAGGCCGAGGAGTGAAAGTGTTGTTAACTTTATGAAGTGAGGAAACAGCTCAGAGGAGACTTGCACACACATCATCTATGACAATGAGAGTAATAAAAGATACGGTTTTGGCAAAAAGAAAATCATTTTTGTGAGTGAAACAGCTCTGCACAAACAGAGGTTCTCCAAACCTACAGCGGAACAAAATGCTGCAGCAGTGAGGACAACTGCACAATTAATCAAAATTATATTGAAATCACAACATGTAGTCGTGCAACTTGTTAAATGCAAAACGTGTCAAAATATAATTCTGAATGCAGTATTGTGGTGCTGCAGAGATCATATTCATATTCTACAGACTAAAGACAAACTCTTTGTTTGGTACAGATCACACCATGATCATTTATTATGATAATTGAAATGAGATATTTTCCTCATATCGTGCAGCCTGAATGACAACCAATCATCATAAATAATAACTCAAACTTTGATGGCCTCAGATAATTCTCAGCAAATTCATTCATATTCACAAGCTGATATAATTATTTATCAATTTAAAATTACAGATGGTGATAATAGTTACGAGATGTGTTATAATACGAGTGTTTTACTAAAATACTGCCCCTAGTGGTTGGAGGAAATACGACCCATATGAGTGTTTTTTCGCCGTCACACCTAAACGTTACCTTCGTGCTGTCAGTGTTGTTAATACGGACGCTGGCCACAAAAACAGTTGTGGTTTGAGTTAAATCAGGATATTTACCTACTGTTTTTATTTTTTATTTTTATTTTTTTATTTACTCTGTGTTTGCTTTTGTGTTTTGTGTATGTACCGATACACCAAAGAAAATTCCTTGTATGCTTCTATACTTGTATACTCGCATACTTGGCAATAAACAATTTCTGATTCTGATTCTGATTCTGATTCTGATATTTGAGACAATGTCCCAGGACGCGGTATGTCACGTACTTCTGGTTGTTACGTTCGCTGTTTCATTGTATTTTCGACCGGGACATGAACTCCGGTCTGCTGTTTGTTTGTGTGATCATATGGGTCATAATACAGAGGAGAGAAGTGTGTGAACGGCTGTGGTTTCCCTCCGGAGGACAGACTGAGATCAGGACATCAAAAAGTACAAAGTTAGAGACGGTGAAAGTACTTTGAAGAGCTTCACACTGAAAGAAGTTCAACAGCAGCAGAGGGGTCAAAAGGTCGAGAAGAAATTAAATAAAAACAATCATTTCCTTTTCTGGCCCAAAATAGTTTGTAGTTTCAGGAGTTAACGACACAAAAATGGCAAAAAAAAGAAGTAATTTAACTACTTGAATATGCATGGGCCAATTACATCGCATGAAATCATCTGCAGTGATTAGCTGCGAGCAAAACCACATAAAGAGTCTTTTTTTTTCTAGATCTGGGTAGAAAAAGGTTCAAATGCAGGTATCGTTTGACTGGAGAAGTTTTTGGTTCTCAGAGAAACTGTTAAAGAAACACACTTGGTGGTTTGCCCTCCTCATTACTGAAAGTGTCATTTAACTTCCTTTTTTTCTGCTTTCACAATCATGCACAATAATATGCACATTTTGACGCACAACATACGATGTCTGTTATCTGGATATTGTGAATGTCACAGTGCCCGGCAAATATGTTCCTGTTTGTACAATTATTTTTGACATCTAAGTGTAAAAACTAGGGATGCACCGATTCCAGACCGAGTACGAGTACGAGTACTTACATTTGGGTACTCGCCGATACGAGTACTACGGTTGTGTATTGCTTGTTGTTTTTTCAGCACAGGTGGTGTTTAAATTGTGTCTGAAATAATTTTTTAAAAAGAAGCTACACAGTATCAAGTGTGATATAACTGCCACATTATGTACCACACTAAGACCATATGGTCACATTTAAATATATTGAAAATGTAATAATTAATTTCAACAGTCAACTGGGAACAAACTGATGGCAGAAGGGAACTGTACAACAACAGCTTGAGTTACTCAGATTTCCAAGTCCACCGAAAAGCATCGTCACTTTACAAGCTGCACTTGAAAGCACCATGAAGTGCCGACATGCTGCTACGTCCGTTGTTTGTTTACAAAACTCACGGGGAAGACACGTTACCACACCGACACTGTGACTTCAGGGAAGCACGAGGATTTTCTACTTCTGTTGTTTCTCCGTCATCTCCAACTCCAGCAGTGGCCGTGGAGTTTGGAAAAGTTAGCGACAGGCTAACTGTTAGCGGTAAGCTAACCTTCACTGTGGCAGACTGTTGCACGTCCTGCTGTTGGAATCCTTTTGACTGAAATACAGCCACACTTCAGTAGACAGTTTAGCTTTCAGCTTTTTAACCGTGTTTGCAGTTTGCTCTACTTTTGACATAAGTTATCTTAAACTATCGCTACTCTGTCAGCATCACTGCTCAGCTGACGAAAGGTGAATCATGACGTAAAGTGGTATCGGGTGGTAGTATCGGACGAGTACAAGTACACAAGCGCAGTATCGGACCCAATACCGAGTACTGGTATCAGTATCGCTGCATCCCTAAACACAAGTATGTAAAATAATAATTTCTAGGCAAAAGAAAGACATGACAGTAATGTTACATAACATGCTAACAATATAACCTGTGATTTGTGTTTTTGTCCACCTCACACATTTGTCTTTTTTTGCTGTCAAAATGGGACTAAATAACAAGTTAACTGCACTCTAAATATAAAAGTATAGGCGATACTTGCGCAAACATTTGATTTCCAGGATCAAGGCAGTCTCCTTATTTCCGCTGTCCAGGCACGTAACACACAGGCCCTCTATCAACCTCACTGTTTATCAAACAGGTGTATGGATCTCTTCTGACAGCTGACATTAACACAACCACTGACCCTAAGAGTTCTCTACCTCTCATGAATTTCTATTTTCTGATCTGTGTCTCCTTGTTTTTTTCTCTCTATCACACAGCCATCAGTCCATCACTGATTTAAAATCTGTTTTATATACCCAACTGATGTGGAAAACAGCATTACGAGGAGATTTTGTTGATGCCTTCTGTTATTTTCGAAGATCCAGTTGAGTTCAACCTCATCTGCCCCCCACAGAAGAAGAAATAAGACATTTTCAGTCATAAGCTGCACAACAATTCATTCTACTAATAAATGCCAGACACCGCACTGGACCCAAAAGGGATCCAATATTGGAAAAGAAATGTGGATCTCAAAACCAATTCACACCCAGCCACCAAAGCCACGGATCAAAGCATAGGAGAACTTGCTAGTTTTGCTGTTAAATTGGTTGGGATGTTATTTTTTTCCCCCCATTACAAACACGGTGGGGAATCAGCTATTGATAGTGAAATGTTAAAAAATCAAAGTCATGTTCTGCCAACACGTTCTCACTCCTAACTTGTCAAATACCAACAATTGGTCATTGGCCCTCAGCGTCTGATACCGACGCACCCTTTAGCACCCTTTAGCATCCTTTAGCATATTTTAGCACCTTTTAGCATCCTTTAGCGTCCTTTAGCATCCTTTAGCATCTGTATGAGATGCACCAGGCTTTGAACTAACTCCAATGTAAACACATTTGCGCCATTATTAGACGCTCAGAGGAACTGACACAGTATAAAGAGCGAGGAAGTCTGCCCAAGGAGGAGGTCGGGGGTGGATGGATGAGTCAAGCAAACACTAGTTTGGCTTACTGGAAAAACAGTTCTGTTATAAAGCCTCCGGGAAATCTGCCCAGCCCGGAAACAGGAAGTCTGTGTTCCCATTCTCAAAGTCCCTTCGCTACAGAAACAACTTCCGTGCTATCAACCCACATGCTGAAAATCTCAAGTGTTGAAGGTTTAAGGCAGGTCTGTTCTGTTCTTTCAGTGAATGATTGTGAAGATCTACAAAGAATAATGTTCACAACATTTTCATGGAGGTTCCCTACTGAGACTATTTTGCAGAGGCACCGTCGGGGCGTGGCACCGCCCAGGACGATTGTGATTGGTTTAAGGAAGTGGAAACAGACCAGGGAGTTTTTTTTCACTATCCAGGAGTGAAAGCACATTGAATCCAGACCTTCTCCCAGCGCAGACACAGCACTGTAGAGATAGGTCTAACTTTGCGAGACTAAACAAACACAGACTTTCACCCGAGTTAACTTTACGTTACGTGAGTTTTCTTATGTAACGTTGTTAAAGACCTCCTCCAGACACGTTTTAAAGTATGTAAAAATACTCTGCTATGATTCCTATTTTGTAAATATAAAATTTTAAAAAAAACTCTGAAAAGGGGCTGGAAGCACATCTACGTTTCTCCCTCATTGAGAAATTCTGGATCCGGCCTCAAGCCCCGCCCACCACCGCTGCCATAGTTACGCTATGGAATGCCCCAGTCACAAGTTGACTTGATTGGTTCCTGAGACATATGATGTCATAAAACCTGGCTGTCTGAATCGGGATTTTCCAGACTGTTGTTGGTACACTGCAGTTTGCAGAAATTCTCAGCCATGGTGTTGATGCTCATTTCACTCATGATATGTCTTGTAGCAAATAAAAACTGGCTTTAACTAAAGCCACAAATGTGAGTTGCATAACAAATATAGTTCTTTTAATCCAAACCACGATCTTTTCCTAAACCTAACCAAGTAAACCTAAAAACAAAGTAAACCTACGTTAGAAGTTTATTTTGAAAACACAATGAATGCATGAAACTGACACGTCCAAAACTGATGCTAGAGGGGGACCTAGAGCGTCATAGTTTGAAGCGTAGAGGCACTGACTGAGCGTGAGTATGTGACGAGTAGTGAGTGAGAATGTGTTGGTTCTGCAGAGTTGTGCTGCTGCTTTTAAAAAAAGCTGTCTTGAAAGATGCCAGTTGTCCATAAAGCACGCGATGCATGATGTGGTCGTTAATATTTCATCTGCTAAGAATCTCTTTCATATCAAACAACACAAGTAAAACAATGCAGAAGCCAAAAACTGAAAGAATTTACTCATGAGTGTTTGTAACAGCTGTGATTTGTATCGGAGATCCATAAGGAAATCCCAGGTCAGTAAAGTCCATCTGTGTATGTGTGTTTTAAAATAGCTAGCCAGTGGCTATTGCACCGCGTGCCAAAGGGTCAGAAACTCCAGCACGCCTTCTGGCCAGACGCTAATAGTCTATGCATGAGTCAGCAAACCCACTCAATGAAACACTGCGAGTGAATCCTGTGAGCCTTTCTGACACCATAAAACTCAGCGTATTGTGATGCAAGACTGATCTGTGTGAAAAAAGAGCCGTTGCCAGGTCATGCTGAAAACAGCACACTTAGCAGCAGCAGGAAAATGATGCATGGGGTTGTTTTAGGCAACACATATCCCTTAGTTTTCATCGTCGTGGTAGCATCATGTGACCGTCGTCTTAACATTACGCTGTGATGGCTGTGATAATGTGGGTTTGTCCTTAACTGCAAAAACTGATGGGACACAGCTTCACTACAGAAAGCAAATGGCTTTTTTTTCCTCAGCAGCTCCAGATGCCTTTTTTCTCAGCAGACCAGCTGGAGCAACAAATGACATTTAATTTAGTCGTATTTACTGTTAAAACACTTAAGAGCAGAGACACACCAACGCGACACCAAAGAACTAGAGGCGATGGGGGCCAACTGTTGCGTCAGCCTCCGTCAGGCCAAAAAAGTTGCACCTGAACACACCACAAAGACTACAGCCAACGTCCTGCTCCTGCATGAGAGGGAATACCAGCAGGCGGCAGTCGTCTGTATCTGTCATTCAGAATGAGAAACCGGATTGTTATGATCCTACATAATGTTACATGTAGCTACTAAACATCTCTGATTACATTAAACAAAATGAGAAACCAGATATACAAACTGTTGTTATGATACATAACGTTAGCATGTAGGTTCTAAACGTCTGTGATTACATGAAACAAAGCAGCGTTTGAATCATGTGATCAGACGGTCATGTGAAAATATTTAATATTCAGCCGTCCCCGTCAACGAAGCGAATGACTGGCTAGTTAGTTAGCATGCTAATTCCTCCATGCTTTAATGCTACACTGGTTATAAAATGAAAATGAGCCAAACAAGTTGTCAGCAATGTGCTTTTCTACGCTGTGACAAGAGTGTGTGGATGAAACATTACGTTGTTAGATTTGACTCATTTAGCGGCTGGCTAGCTAGTTAGCAGCTAGCTAGCTTGCTAGGGGGGTCAGTTCTCAGTCAAGCACCAGAGAGACAGTGAAGTCCTCATGTTGGTTTCAGCCAATCAGAGAGATGCCTCTCACTGACTTGCTCCGTTGTCTCTGACGCTGATTCAACATGCTGAATCAGCCAAAAAGCAGCCGACTAGTGCCAACGGCAAAACTCTGCCGGATGACTTCTTTAGCGGTTTAGCTTAGCAGTGCTGTTGATACCAATTTTGGAATATGTGCTACTGAAATAACACACCATAGACGAGACCGGACGAGGCGGCCCTGGTGTGACCACGTCATCGTCCCCAGCGCTGCCTTCTTGTCCAAATATGGTCAACTTCTGGCTGCAAAAAGTCAACATGGCGACCGATGGCGACGGCCAAATTCCAAACTCGTGGCTTCAAAACGGGAGTCCAGAAACCAATGAGTGATGTCACTCTTACTCTGTCCACTCTTTATATACAGTCTATGGTGGTAAATAGGGCTGATGGGTAATGAGGGAGAAATCAGGGCGAAAATGGAGGCATCCTAAAAAGACTTCTGGTCTCTTGCCTCCTTTCCTTCAGCTGCACCGATGCAGAAAACAAACAAAACAGGAAGAAGCAAATCTCCGGAGTGCATCCATCACATTGCTTCATAAATGGCCTGCAGGTGGAGATCGGTGCAGCTGAGGGAGACAGCCACTACATCTGCAACCTCCAGAGCTTAAAACCCTCCTCCGGTTAAACTGAGCGCGTGAGGGGGCGCGGGGAAGTCTGCGGGAATCTGTTTAGGAGATGGCGTCGTTTGTGTGCAAAAATACTTGTCAGACTACTGCTGGAACATGAACCCCTTTTTTTTGTACATTTTCAGTTTGCTTCTCTTCTGACCTTAAATTTTGCAATATAGCTTCCTCTTTACGTATCTTTTCATCTGCTGCTTGTGTTTCACTTGTTTTAATATATATCTATATTTTCTTTTCTGGCTTTTTTTTTTCTCTTTTCTTACTTTACAAAATGAGAGACAGAATGATGGACAGCAGACAATATATATAATTATTTTCCTCTTCTTATTATCATCAGGTTTCTCTTCACCTGGAGATGATTTTCTTTGTTCGTTGTAAACAAACAGGTTTATCAGCCACTGGCGTTTGTTTCCTCCTCCTTGTCTTCTTTTTTTTTTCCTTTTCCTTCAAGTGCACTCCTTTCTTTCCTCCCTCTCTCCACCTTCTCATTGCAGGAGGGCCCTGATTTGTTTGGAGGTGCTGTCATCATTTAGATGTCGTGTCGTATACCTGCAGAAGAAGAAGAAGGGGAGAGAGCTGATTCTTTCACCAGTCAGTTTGCGTACAGTGGGGCTGGGCCAGGGCCGGCCCTAGCATTTTTGCAGCCCTATAGGCAAAATTAGTGCTGATAATCCAAAGTGTTGAGTCGTTGCTTTAGTGTTCATTCTGCCAGATATTTTAGTCTTTAGATGAAAATGCTTCGACGTTTAGTCACATTTTAGTCCTTTTTATCCTTCGTAGTTAGTCGACAAAAAGTCATTACATTTTAGTCACAATGTTTTCATTTGGTCAGCTCTGTATTTGTAGTCCTGTGTCAAACGTCCTGTAGTCATCAGATTATAATGAACATTTCAGTCAATTTAGTCGAGCCAAAACCAATAATTTTGTAATTTTAGTCAAATTTATTTCACATCAGATTTTAATCAAATGTATTGACTTTTGGTCGACTAAAACTGGACAAAAACTAAAACTAAAAACTAAAATGTGACTAAACTTATCAGCATTTTCATCTAAAGACTTAAATACTCGCCAAAATGAACACTACTTTGCTTACCATATTCTTCTTAAAACTTGAAAAAATATCGGATCAGGGGGCACCCATAATTGTATTTTTTGTTTTTTTAAGTTCATATCTTGATTTCCTTCATTTTTTCTTTTTTGGTGTTGCAGCGCCCCCTCATGGTGGCGTTCTAGGCGACTGCCTGTACAGCCTATGCCGAGGGCCGGCCCTGGGCCGGGCCGTCAGAAAGCTGCTCAGTGGCACATGAAGTCAAAAAACCCGGATGATCAGCACTGCTGCCGCTCTGTGTGGCTCAGAGAGCAGGCGACTTCCGGTTTAACGCTCTGGCTAACTTAGCCTGGCATCGCCAGACTAATGCGAAATGCTAATTATTCTGGTACCTCTCAACTGATTTCCAACAGTGCAGACCTCTGAGCTACAACCAATCTGAGCAACAAAACTGAGGAGGCAGGTATCAGCCAATCAGCACCTTTGTTTCAGTTTTGTCAACAACACCGTCGGCCATTAGGTTTCGTTTTTAGTTGGAAAAAAAATGGCGACCTGGTCGCAAACTCTAATTACTGCTACAGCGTACAGTAAAATGTGTTTCTGAAAACATTTTAGGCGAGAAATAGGCAATACATAACAGAATCTTGATTCATATTTGATCAGCACTGCCTACTGTAGTTTGACAGTTTGGTGCCTGGTGTTCTGTAACTCCATTCTAGCGTGACGGTCCTCTGCCAGTCGTCGTCTTAAACCCGCCTCATAAATAAACGGTTGTGATTGATCTACAAGTTTTGAGTGGAGTGTAAATCTGTGAGGCCAGACAGATCCTGCAGGAAAAAATGAAACATTGGCTCAGCAGGTAACGGCTGGTTTCCAGGATACCACTAAATGAGGATTAAATAATTCAATCTTGCAGCTTTTCCCAACTTTTTAAATGTTATCAAACCGAATGGATCAAATCCTGAGAGTGAAACGAGTCATTTCGTGGGGGGTGTGACTGCAAAAAGAATAATTATCCACAGATTTATAGACGTCTCTTTCGCCATGTAAGTCAATGGGAAAAAGTCTTTTTGGGCCCCATGGCATCACATGAAGGACCCGCTAGCTGCAATACCACCGTTTGGCCACTATGTCAAACTGGCTTCAACGCCTGCTGCACTTCCTGGGGGTCTGCTTTGCTCCCACATGTAAGGATCGGAACGGAAAGCGGCGTCCAAATGGCAGAAATATTGCCGTAACGCAGTCTGGCCGCTGGCCTTTTGACATTGTGATAGAAACGATGTAGAAAAATATATACGATAGACATTTTGTATTGTTTTGATGATATACAGCCTCATATCGCCCAGCGCTAGTGTCACGTCTCTGTATATCTCTTTCTCTGTTGTGGAGACACACACACACACACACGCACACGGACACGGACACGGACACACACCTCAGTGCGTTCAGAAGTCCCTCCACGCTGTTGGACGGTTGCTCTTTCAGCACCTTGATGCAGCCCTTCATCTGCGCGGCACAAAGACAACACAGAGTGTTAGAGAAAGGTCAGCAGCCTCAGATCACCTCGTCTCCTGCTGCTGCCAAACACTGACTCAAAAACACACATTCATAAAAGTCCAAATGTGGCGCAGACGTGTCTTTGTCAGGTTAGACCTGTGCTTCCTTGTTACTGTTTAAAGTGAAGCATCATCTCCTTGTCCTCACAGGTGGTGTCCCTCTGAGGACCTGAGGGATGTTTGAGTTAGAGGGTTTCTACAGCTTGAAAAGGTAAACTTATTCAGTATTTCACAAGAAAAAAGCACAAATTGGAGAAAAAAGAAAAACATTTTTCTCTCTCTCAGATTTACCTCGGGGACTCCTCTGGGGATCTGGACTGGATCCACCCGACAACTGGATCAGTATCGAGGCTTACAGTGAGTATGTGGTTTTTCCATCGATTTTCAGGATCTTTTTATGCTGATTATTAATGGGAGTGTTGTTATTCGAATAACATGTTTGATAAAAATGTGAAGCATTCACTTTTTTCCCCATTAAATCTTATTCTCTTTACTCTCGTGTAGACAGTTATCTCCACAGTGCTGCTGGAGGAAAGTCTGGATTCAATGTGCTTTCACTCCTGGATAGTGGAAAAAAACTATCTGGCCTGTCTGTATTTCTTTAAACCAATCACAATCGTCCTGGGCGGAGCCACGCCCCGACGGTGCCTCTGCAAAATAGTGTTGGGAGGGAACCTGTTTCGGTGGAACACCTCCACGAAAATGTTGTAAACATATTCTTTATAAATCTTTACAATCATTCACTGAAAGAACAGAGCAGGCCTGCCTTATTACACCATCCAAATCTGATTAACTTGTAATTTTCAGCGTGTAGCTTGATAACTCGGATGCTGTTGCTGTTGTTGACTTCCTGTCTCCGGGCAGCCTGTAAAGCTTTGTCCAGACTATAATTTCTTAAACGTACAATATGTAGTTTTCTGCCGCTATGGGTCTCTCAATCAAAACAATACCAACTAAAATAAGATGACTAAAATCATTAGGTTAAAATATAGTTAAAAACGACCAATATCTAAAAAGTGTCTCGTACAAATGTGGCTTAAACCAGGATAAAAAGTCAGTTTATGACAGCTTCTGACAGATGAATGAAATCACTAATGCACATATTGTAAATATTGAGGGGCACGTGCCCCCCTGCGCCCCCGAAATCTTCCTTGAAAAAAAAGGTAATATAAAAAGTCTCAAATCCACAATTTTACACAACATTTCTTGTGTTTGTATCGTTTATATTTCGCTCTGATTATAGCAATATGTGGTATTTAACAGCTATATATGGCGAACTTCTTTTGTGCATCCTTTTTTTTTTCACCCGACTTGTGAACGCTGCGTGAACGCAATCCGGAAGTCGTGAATCTCAACTCGGATCTTCCGAGTTCCGAGTTGTCTTGAACGCAGCATGAGAGCGTGGCTGTGTACGCAGGTGACGTTAATCACCTTGCGGGGTGCAGAAGCAGGGCCTAACGCCATTTTCTTCTGTGTTTTCTGTAACGTTTCTGTGCGGTACTCGCATGAAGATGCTGCAGGACATTAATCCAGAAGCATTGCTTCATTGTTGACATTTCCCCGCTGCTCTTATCATCCTGCTGACATTATCAGGTAGGCTAAGCTAGGCTAAGCTAGGCTAAGCTAGGCTAACTGTCTTGTTTTGCGTTACTCACAGGTGTGTGAATTCACCTGCATGTGAAGCTTCCGCCGCGTTAAATAAATATCCCAAGTTCCAAACTGTTTTTCCTTAAAATACCCCCTTTCTATCATGGAGTAACCCTATTTTATGTATATTTACATAATAACAGTTGCTACAGAACAACTGATAAACTGGACAATTAACCCAAGTGGTGAAAGTAGTAACTGCAGGAAGTTTGTAAAATTAGCAAATTTAGCAGATTATTTCCTGTGAATATTGCATCAGAGATTACTGTTTTTTTAATGAACTTTTATACAATTCTCTGTATTATGTAGCCTTTTTTATTTTTTATTTGTAACAACCATGCATACTTAATAGGCCTCGTTTTATTGGCAAATGCAGTGTTTTCTTTCCCCTGACCATTGTTCTATTAGCTTTTTGAATGTTTTAACTGCATGCTTTTCTAATGCAGGACGAAAATAATGGTATCTACAGAAGGGGGGCCTTGCAGAAAAGGTTTGGGGACCACTGGCCTCGGGCCTCCGTACCACTAGGGGGCCCGGACAGAGAGGTAAAGAACATCACCTGTCTGCATCATGAAAATATTTGAAAATATATGTTAAACATTATTTTATGTAGGCGTTCATGAAATAATGTTTAACATATATATTTTAAATATTTAAAAAATATAAAATTTCTATGTAAAACTTTATTTCAATGTTTATATATTTATTTATAATAATGATCATTTCTTTTTTAATACATGCACAATGTTGGCACAAATGTGTGAGAAAACATAAATAAATAAATATAAATGAAATGTATAATATAGGACTATACTTTCCACTGTAATTAAATGACTAACAAAATGTGTATGAATACTGAAATAAAAATACTAACTAAATTAATGAGCATAATAATCATGTGGCAGTTAAAACTAAGTTTGTGTATTTACCAAATATAAAAATGTGTGTGTAGGGGGCCCCTGAAAAATACAGTTTCCCTAGTGTAATCTATCCATTTAATCCGGCCCTGCTTGCAAATTGTTGTATTTTTCGCTGTGAACACACCGAGCACACATTTATTTATTTTCCTCTGTGAAGAAATACTGTTTAATTTTTCATGGAAAACCCGACACTGTGTCCACTTTGCAAAGACATTTTGCAAAAGGGGAATAAATTATTTTCACTATAACTCCATCCATACGTAACACAATGACAGAATGCGTGATGTCACAGGTTTCACACATTTTCTGTAATAAAACATCTAAAAGCAAAAACCCTGTCAGATGGGGACCGTGGGACAAGATCTTATCAGATGGGGGTCCGGAGGATGAAGGTGTCGATATAAAAAAATAAATATACAGAAATAAATATGTTTGGGGAAATAAATAGGGGGAAAATGCAAAGGGAAAATAATAAATAAATACATTTTAAAATGAATAAATTCATTAAAACATTAAAAAAAAAGAAAATAAAGGCAATAATAAAAGAAAATAAAAATAAAAAACCCCAAATACATTTAAAAATTAATAAATGCATTAAAACATTTTCAAAACAATTAAAAAAATAAAGGCAATAAATACATATAAAAATAAAAAATTAAATGAAAACATAAATATCAATTTATGTTATGCCTACATTTATTTTTAATAATGTGGATACATTTAATAGCATATTAATTAATTAACTTATCGAGACATTAATGTATTTTTTTTTGCAGCTTCCATCCTCCACATTATTAATTAATTATTTAATTAATTAATTAATTAATTTTTGATTTATTCAATGTATTTATTTATTTTTTTAATGTATTTGTGAATTTATTTTTCCTTTGCGTATCTCTCCCACCCCCCATTTATTTCCCCAAATGTATTTTATTTCTGACAGGGTCTCCGGTATATTCTCTATCTTGTAAGTGGTCCTTGGCTGAAAACAGATTGAGAACCTCTGACATAGCCTGTATGTTAGCACCTATAATCCATATCCAGAGCATCTGGCCTGCTACTCTTATTAGGACAGTGGACAGATAGGAATAGCATTAGATTTCTTTCTTTTTTTAAAGGGAATTATTTACTTCTTTGCAATTTTTCACACTTTTCAAAGTCATCCAGTGGGCCGGATTGGACCCTTTAGCTGGTCGTATGTTTGTCACCTCTGATCTAATGTCATCAAGTCCTCTGGAGGCAGAAATCACAAAGACGTGTGTCTGTTTTAAACACGGATTATTTGCGTGTACTCACATCGATTTTGGAGGTCTTGGCAAAAGCCCCGACAGGGTGAACGTGGTCGTAGAGAATGATGACTCCCACCATCACCCTCATGCAGAACAGCATGGTGTCTGTGTTGGTAAACCGACAGCGGTACTCCCTGCGACACAGGCACAGGAAAAGGAGTTTAGCAAGTAGGGATGGGACAATCATCGTTAGCGATTTGTTGTCGTAATGTTTCGAGAATAAAGTCGGAATGTTTTGAAAAAAAAGTTGCAATGTTTTGAGAAAAAAGTCGTCATGTTTCGAGAAAAAAGTCATAATGTTTTGAGAAAAAAGTCATAATGTTTTGAGAAAAAAGTGGTAATGTTTTCAGAAAAAAGTCATAATGTTTTGAGAAAAAAGTCGTAATGTTTCGAGAAAAATGTCAGCATGTTTTGAGACAAAAGTCATCATGTTTTGAGAAAAATTCATAATTTTATGAGAAAACATGAATTAATAAATAAGACCACAGAACAGAACAGGACAGAGAGTCAGGGGCAGAATATTGCTGCTGTTAATTGCTGATGACTTTTTATTCACATAAAGACATCCAATTAAAAAGATTCAACATTTAAAATGTAGCATGAAGGACTCCATGAATGGTATGAATTAGTGTGACTCAGTCTATTGAAATTAGTGGCTTTGAAAGGGCTTGTTAAATCAAATCTGACTTTTGGAGAGAAGGACGAGCAGAGATAAAACGCTAGAGAGAAGGGAAAGTGTGGAAAGTACTCACGGAGTCTCCAGCATGACACGACACACACAGGCCATGGTGCTCAGACAGTCTGTGGTGTCCTCTATGGGCAAGGTCTTATTCTGAAGGACGGGGACAAAAGACAAGTCAGAAAGTAGCTTCTCTGTTTGGAAATGAGAAAAACACTGAGAACGTTCATCAGTGGTGGAGGAAGTATTCAGATGCTTCATTTAAGTAAAAGTACTAAAACAACACTGTAAAAATACTCAATGTTATGTAGACCCCTAAGTATAATCAGGAAAATCTACTTAAAGTATTAAAAGTAAAAGTACTTGATGCAGAAAAATGTCCCCTGTTCCTTTTATACTATTATATATATCATTAAATTATTATCACTCATGTATTAATGTAAAAGCAGGATTTTACTGCTGTAGTT
>JAOVVB010034727.1:0-15413 GCA_028570985.1 Heterobranchus longifilis
ATCACAACCGTTTATTTCATATGGGGCGGGTTTAAGATGATGACTGGCAGAGGACCGTCATGTTAGAATGTAGTTACAGCGCAACAAACCAGGCACGAAACTCAGAACAAACGGTCAAACTAAGCAGTGCTGATCAAATATGAATCCAGATTATGTTACTGTATTGCCTAAAATGTTTTCAGAAACACATTTTAGTATATGTTGTAGCAGTAATTACAGAAAGTTTGCAACCAGGTCGCCACCTTCACCGCAAACTAAAAACGAAATCGGCACATAACGGCGTTGTGTGTGTTGTAGGCAAAACCGAAACAAAGGTGCTGATTGGCTGATACCTGCCACCTCAGTTTCATTGCTCTGATTGGCTGTAGCTCAGTCCAGAGGTCTGTGCTGTTGGAAATCAAAAATCAGTTGAGAGGTGCCAGACTAGGATAGTTTATTTATGGAATCCCACCAGATTAGGGTTAGTCACTGTGTTAATTCTCTTGTGCTTTCCCACCCCGCCTATCAGAATTATGTTGCATTGATAAGGAGTTATTACAAACAAAGACTGTTGTGCTATTTTACAATCAGTATATAGTAAATGCAAGTTAAAGTGTGTTGCTGATGTAACCGGTTAGAACTCAGAGTGGCGATGAAGTCTTAAAAAGGTCTTAAAAGGTATTACATTTAACTTCAGGATTCCTGCATACACTCTGATATAGCACCTTTCATGCACAAAGGTGCTTTACAATTCAGCAGCAAAAAACAACAACACTATTATCTAAAAATTACAGAAAAATCATAAAAGATTAAAGCAGATGGCTGCTAGTTATAGTCTATATTAAAAAGATATGTTTTGAGTTGTCATTTAAAACTGTCCACTGAGTCTGCAAGTCTAATATTTATAGTGTTCCATATTTTTGGGCCATAGTGGCTAAAAGTTGCATCCCCAAAGGTTTTTGTGGCGACACTGGGAACAGTTAAAAGAGTAGCTGTGGAGGTTCTTAGGGTTCATGGAGGATCATGAAACAATAGGGAGACGAGGCCACTTTGAGCCTTAAAAACTAAGAGAGAGACTTTAAAATCGATTCTAAAAGATTCAGGGGGCCAGTAACCCGTCGCATCAGATGGTTTGTTACACAGAACCACGTGAGAAGCTGTCATTGGAAACTGTTTGGAGAAGGGCAGGAGCTTTCAAAAAATACCTGGCAGGTGATTGGATGAACCATCTGGGTAACGCTTTAGATTACAGCCCGCAACGTACCTGTCTTTAGTATCTTTTGTACTAACAGTGTACCAATAGAGTATGTATCAATACTTATATGCAGGTACTGGGGAACAAGATGCAAAATTAGGGAACAAAGGGATAACAATGCAGAATTAGAAGTTAATTACAGTGTATGCAGGTTGTAATAAAGCACTGTTAGTCCCCCCCCCCCCCAAGTACATTTGTTGCCTATAAGCAAGTTCCAACACAGTGACACTATGGATGTTACGAGCAGAGGATATATATAGCATCACTGTTTGAAGCGTAGGGCCACTGACTAAGCATTAACACTACGTTTTAGCATTTGACTTATCCTGTATTTGCCACTTGTGGCCATATAGTGACCACTGTTTGACAACAATTACGTAGGCTTGAGTTCAATCCCCTCAAGCTAACAGAAGCTAGTTTTTGGCTCACATTTAAATAGAGTTTATTAAAGTATAACCAAGCTTCCACTGACAAAGTAATAACACACTGTGTATGGCATCAAAACTAGCCTATTAATGGCTCTTAACAAGTCAAAGAGTTTATGTTTTGTGTTTAAAACTACTTTTGTATTGGTTTAAAAAATTTGAAAAAAAAGGAAACACTCAAAGTTAGCCAAGCATAACTTCCTGGCTCCTTTGTACACAAACCTCCCCTTTGACCTCTCCAATTCAGAAAAGACCAGTGCAAGTTTTCCACCCTGCTGCTGTATGAATCAGAGCGTGTATGTTGGAGCTGATAGCCCCTGGAGAAAAGCTACAGCATCAAGCAGCTCCTCAACCTCATGACCGTTGCCCTCGGTGATGGTCAAAGGTCAACAACAGAGCAATCACAAGCAGAACATGTGACAGTGGGGTTTGTGGTAGTGCCCAGGTTGGGATTCACTTCGTGGAAGTGTGTAAATACAGGATGGAGTATATACGGATTTACAGAAAGTGGTCCTCTAGTGTGGACACGTAGTTATTCCAGTGAGTGGTCAGCTTGCAAGAACATCGAAACAAAGCTCTCCGGTAACTAGACTTGACATTGAAATATCAGACAAGCAGAAAATTGAGTCTTTGATCGGTTCCATCATGAGGGATCTCTTGGTCATATCAGAATCATGGCTCAAAGGATGTGTTTCGAATGCGAGAGCACATCATGAATCAAATGAGGGATACTGGCGCTGTGCTGATAGAAGCAGTCAAACTCAATGTGATTTTACGGTAATAAATTCACATTCTTTCATCTTTTCCCATTTAGCTGTTTCACACCAAAACAGTCTGGCACGTCCTCTCTCTGAAAAGTCACAATTCCTTGCGTGTGTGACGTTCCCAGCTGCCAGCCCCGCAAACGCTCTTTGTCTTCTCCGTTGCTCCGGAGGGGATTGAAATTCCTCGTGTGAAATGATATTTGAAGTGATTAAAGAGAGTCATTCAGTGGAGCTGACAGTTCTAATGGAGAGCAGAAAGCGCTCGTCCAGCCCCTAATAGCCAGACGGGCGTCCTGACAGCCGCTGGAGGAGCTCAGAAACGCTCTGCTGTGGGGACAAAGTGCCAAGAGGGATCTGTTCTTTGATTTTATTTACCACGACGTTTGTCTGTTTGTTTGTTTAGTTCGTTATGCTGAATGAGAGGCGGGAAGAAAGAGACAGAATCGTGGAAACACGGTGAATACGGAGCTTTTAAGTCGTATTTGGCGCTGCTGGTGGTCGCACGCTTCTTTGTGACACTTTTCAAACATCCAAACATCTTGTTTTTATCCTCTTGCTTTAATTGAATTTATGATCTCATACTTCACTGAGGTCACAGCGACAGACTGCAGCAAGTAACAAACCAAACAGAGGCAATATATTCCTCCAATTAGCATCTCTTCAGTACGAATATGAGTGTTTTTACTGATCATATTTTGTCATTTGTCATGCTGACACCCCATTTATAAGAAGTAATTAATGAGCAATGCAATGGCTAAAGAAGTCCATGCAAAAATGTAGGTGTTTATTAAGAGTTTACACCTTTTCTCCAACAAATCTCAAACCAAAAGTCATTTGTTCCGGTACGATGGCAGAAAATACGAGCCACAGGAGCGTTTTCCGTCCTCGAACAAACACAGGACTTTCACTCAGGAGACCGTGTGTATCACTCCAACGTCACATGGATTTAAACCGGAAGTAGGAAGTAGGAAGTAGGGATGTTAATGCCAATCCCCATGTTTTTTTACTAACCTATTATTAACTATTTTTGTAGCTTAAACCTACCGGATTATTCCCGTTTCACAATGTTAATCGTGATGTTAATGATGTGTCCATCATGCAACCGGGACATGCACCAAAATGGGAAGCAGGTAGTATAGTTTTTTTTAGTTTTTTTAATCATTTTGTATGTGATAATAGACAGCATGATGTATAAGAAAATAACAGAGGAGGTGGAGGCAAAGAACTCTGCTGCATCATAGTTATGCCATTGCCATTTATGAAATTTATGAAATATGACATGAGTATTTTCACGAGGAACCTACTAGCCTAACTTCTCCAAAGAGTGTAGTTTGCTTGTTCAACATCGTCATGTGGTCAGATTAGTGGTAGAGGACTGTCATCTTAACATACCGGTAACTTAAAACACATGTTTGACATTTGCATAATACAGAGAATCTTGAAAAGTTCCTAAAAAATAAGAGGAAAACTCATCCCTGCTGCAATATTCACAGGAAATAATCTGCTCAAAATGTCTCATGTAGACATGTTGTCCTGCTGAGTATGAACATAATGAACAGACACCGCTGCATCATGCATGCACGTACGTCTAGTTAGAAGTGAGAATATCTCCAGCTTTAGTCAGGGGTCGTCAGTTTACTTCAAGATAGAAAAGGGTTCCTTAAGGAAAAAGTTTGAGAACCACTGCTCTACACCACTTAAACACACTTTATGTAATGCATTTGTTTATGTAACTTAAGTTATGTATGTAAATGAAGTACATTAATTAGGTTAATTAAATTATTTGACCCATCCATCCACCCCAACTTCCTCCCTACATGGTCTTTGTTGCTCTTTATACTACGCCACCTCCTTTCCTCCTGTTACTACAGACACTAGAGGTCGCTGCCTAACAATAATGGTAAGTATGGGTCATCATAAGCTGCTTGTCCTATACGGCCGTTTGTTGGAGGAGGACGGAGAAATATCAGCACTCGTCACTTTAGGGCCGGCACTAGCATTTTTGGAGCCCTATAGGCGAAATTTAGCGAGACTCTTTTCCGACAACCTATACATAAACATCTCACCAGACTTTCGCAAAATCTTGGGCTACCATCGAGACACGACCATGCGGTGGCTTCTGTTGACAGTTCAAAGTGTTGTTGCAAAACAGACTCAGCAAAACCAAAAACCATAATATTCTCACAACATGAAAACATATTGGATCAGGGAGCATATCCAGCATGTCTCGCCTCAGTCGACCGCCTGCGACCGTTCTCAGGTTCAGAACGTCTCGCAGATGTCAAAGGAATGTGATTCCTCCCTCCGCTCGTTGACAGAACGCTGTATACAAACTGTCAAACCCTTATCCCGGGGCTTCGTCGCTTGTTTCGAGCATTCCCACTTTAAAGGATAATCATCATTCCTCACAATCTCCACCTCTGTACCTGCCACTCAGTGCTGCTCCCTGTGTAATAAGCTGCTCTCATCCCTCTGCTGACAAGGATGTTTCCCAGTACTAGCCGACCGCTGCACAATCACGCACTGGCTGCTTGCTGGTTGGGAGAAAGTCAGAGCCAATTACCCTCTTTTCCCCCCAGCACTTCCATCTTTTTTTTTCTCTCTGTAGTTAACAAGAGCTAATGGAGGTTTGCTGTGGCAGAGATAGTAGAAACCTTTGTCCATGTTACTGTACAGCTTCCTCAACTGGTTTGAGTAAATTAATTTCCTTCATTTATAGATTGTCAAGTCTGGATTTGCAAATTAATTTCCCATCAGAAATTGTACCTCATTCCACAAATCCAATGACTACGTGTCCTTTCTTTTACGGCAGAGGTTCTCAATCTTTGTTCAGCCAAGGACCTCTTACACGATATTGAATAAACCAGGGGCCCCTCTATGGAGGACGGAGAACAGCCCAAACATTAATATACAGAAATAAATAGGTTTGGGGAAAGAAATGGGGGGGAATGCAATGGGTAAATAAGAAATTAATGAATTGAAAAAAGCTTTTGTATAAATACATTTCAAAATAAATGTATAATAAAAAAAGTAAAGTCATAAATAAATAAATTAATAATATGGAGGACGTAAGCTGCCAAAATAAAGTTATGTCAGTATGTCGATGAATAAATTCATATGCCATTAAATGTACCAAAGATAATAATAGAAATAAATGCAGGCATTAATTAATTGATAGAAATGTTACATACATTGATATTTTCCTTCTTTTCCTTTTTTATGTATTTATTCATTTTTAAATGTTTTAATTTTTTTATTTCTTTATCATTGCCTTTTTTATTTATTTAGATTATTTCATGTATTTGTTCATTTTTAAATGTATTGATTTATTATTTTCCCTTTGTATTTTCCCCCTATATATTTCTTGTATATTTCTGTATATTTATTTTTTATTTCAGCAGCTTCCGTCCCCTGGTCCCTCATCTGACAGGATTTTTGCTTTTAGATGTTTAATTACAGAAAGTGTATGAAACCCATGACGAAAATAGTCTGTCATTGTGTTACTTATGGATGGAATTATCGTGAAAATATTTTTGCTGGGGACCCCTTGGAACCTCCTCAAGGACCCCCGGGCGTCCCCGGACCCCACTTTGAGAACCACTGTTTTACGTTACGTACTGTATCCTTACTTTTGGCAGGTTTTCCAGATGAAAGCTCTGTAATTGCCTCTGGTCATGAAACATATTCATTCCTTGAGAAAAGACATGGAAGTATGAAAAAAGAGAAGCCTCCTGTGCACTGTGGGATATTCCCTCCTAGTGCTTGGGGGTATTTCATTTTCAGTGGTTATTCTATAAATTGTTCTCCTTCTTTTCACTGTCTACGGCTGTAAAAGTGTTTGATCTCATGTTCAGAAGCCAGCCCCTTGTGTTTAACATAATAATTCCTGAGGCCAAACGGATGAAACTATACACACAAAGAGAAGCCTCTACATGCATACCAGTATTAGTTTAGAGATGTAAAAATGCTTCTTTACGCTAAATAAATAATGTGTGAGATTTAATTCAAGTCATCCACATTGTATACGGTAAAGCTCTTACAGCCAGCGTTACTCCTTCTTCACCTCACACTCACTTTCTCAATCAGTTTATTCATTCAGGATGCGGAGACAGTGAAGACAAAAACTCATACTGCAGTTGTTAAGTCAATAATTACACTGAGGCTGACAATAACTCGCAAATAAAAAAAAAGGCAATAGATTTAGAGCGTTGTCATTGCAAATAAAAGACAACATCGCAAATTATAAATCAGTTTAAAACCTTAAAGGTGCTGTAAGTGATTCACACTTTGTTAAAATCTGTGTTAAATAGCTCTACATTCTAACAGCCATCAGTGATACAGAGTGTTTGTTCAGTAACGTGGGTCTCCCAGTCCCTCCGCTCTGCAGGAAACAGAAAAGATATTTCTGGAATCCTCTCTCCTGACTGGATGAGAATGGGAAACCAGAAAATGTCTTTTCTGTTTACTGCAGAGCAGAGGACCCATGTTACTGATAAAACACTCTATATCAGTGATGGCTGTCTGAATGGAGACCTATTTAACACTTAACAAAAAAAAGAAAAAATAACTTTTTAATATGCAATGTTGTTAAGAACAGACTGTGATCAGTATCGAGATTGGTATCGGCCAATACCGCTTCCAGATCGGTGATCTGCCCCAAAAACCCTCATCAGAGCACCCTTAACTGTATGTATAATGTTAAATATTCTTTCATAAAGTTATTTGTTTAAGAAAACAGCCTTCTGAGTACCTTTGTATCATCATATCTGTGCAAAATTGGTGCACAATTCACATAGAAAAGCTTTATTTTTTATTCCAGCTCAAAAATCCACCATATCGTTAATTGGTGAATTTTTCCTCTCAAAAATCAGTATCGGTCTGAAAAATCCCATATGGGTTGGGCCCTAGAACAGACCACCATAAATATAATTTTGAGCGAGTGTCACCTCTGCCTTTCCCCATTTCACTGTCTGCCCATTTTTTGGTTGCTGAAAACATTAAAGTTTTAGGTTGAAAGTGACCATGGGGAGCAACAGAAAAAGTCCTGAGCTGGCTGATGGAGGTCTCCTGAAGGGTGTTGTGGCCACTTCTATAGCTCTCTCTCTCTGTCTCTCTCTCTGTCTCTCTCTCTCTCTCTCGCTCTCTCTCTCTCTTTCTCTCTCTGTGTCTGACTGACCATATTAGATTTTATGCGGAATTGTCTTGAGAGTGCAGTGCTAAATCAGTTTCCATTTCCAAGCCCCAAAGCTCCTCAATCTGAGTCAGACTTTTGATGATTGTCCAAGAAATTGTCCAAGATATTTTGGACAAGGCAAGGTGATAGAGGCAGCCAGTGGTGTTTTTGAGTGAGCTGTGAACCACACATCCACACACAGAGCTTTCTGAGGAACAGCTAGGTTTTGATGCAGCTCTTTCAGTTCCATTAACATTGCATGTTATCAATCGCTATTATCAATTCTGCTTATCGCGTCCAATTCTTTATTGATTGTGTGTGTAAAAAAAGGCAGGCCTACACAGGTTTTCAGCATCAATGCAATAGTTTTACTATCTCTGAGTATGAACACAGTGTAGCTGCGTGGCACTAATGTTAATAACAGAATATTTCCCGTCAAAAACAGACGTGCTGCTCGGCTGGGAAGCAGTGGCCCTGGTGTGTAGTGTCAAATACATGGCATCCCTAAAGTTTAAGCCCATGTTGCAAAGAAGGATGTTTCAGCATATTTCTGGCATTTCTACCCTTACTTGAAATAATCCTCGTTCATCACTGCGTATATGAGACCAGACTCATATACCATATAGAGAATAATGTATTAAAGCACATTATATATGGTCAAAGTGCTTGAGTCCTGCTACAATATCCCTTCATGTCGTGTGTATTTTAGTCCGTTGTTCTTGCCCTGTATTAACGAGCTGCAGATCAGGAATCACCAACAATCATCAACAGATCAGAGTCTGATGGAGCATTACTGACATATTTGTCTTTTTTTTATTTTTTTTATTATTGACAATATGCAGTATTTCAGTGCCTTGACTGTTACAGTAAGAATCACAGCCAATGAGCCACTGTTCAATGTTTACTTTTCAAAATAAATTAAAACAAAATAAAAATTCAGCTTTTTTTTTTGTTTACCCTGTTGTACCGAAAACATTCCCAAAACTGAGGTACGTACCAAACCGAAAATGTTGTGTACTGTTACATTCCTATTTACATCTTTCTTCATGAAATGAAGCCACGCTCTGGACTGTTTCTTCCTCGAGATTAGATTAGATGACATTAGATGAGATTAGATTAGCCTTTATTGTCTGAAATTTGTCTTGGGCATTCGAGAGGTGACATACAGTAACAGCACACAGCCTCTCCATGTACACACAACGCATCTATATGCACCATGGCCATCACTCCTTCTTGTTCTCAACTGGAACTGGTTCTCGATTTCCATCCCTAGTTATCAACATTTATAAAAAGTAGGGATGGGTCTGATACCCTTTATGGCAACGTGATGTTCACCTCTCATCAGTTGAGCAGGTAGACGGAGGAGCAGCATTGTGGAGATATTTTAAAATAAAAGATGATGACAAAAGGAGAGCAGACTGCAAACTACTGCTGGGTACTTGGCAGCAGGTAACGTTAAAGCTAAATGATCGAAAGTGGCTGTATTACACTGTAAATGATTCCAACAGCGGAACATGCAACAGTCTGCATGTAGAGACACAACAAAGGTTAGCTTACCGCTAACAGTTAGCCTGCAGCTCTACTTTTCCAAACACCACAGCCACTGCTGGAGTCGGAGATGACGGAGAAACAACAGAACTGTAAAATCCTCCTGCGTCCCTGAAGTCACCGTTGTGGCAACATTTGCCTTCTGAGTTATGAAAACAAACAACGGACACTGATGGAACTTAATGGTGCGTTCAGTTACCCCTCGTTAATTTGTGGTGCGTTCAGATGAACTCATGAACTCTGAGGAACTCAAGCTGTTGTTGTAAAGAGCCCTTCTGCCATCTGTTTGTTCCCAACTGACCGGTGAAATAAGTTATTGTTGTTACATTTTAAATACATTATTTAAATTTGATCATAATGTGATACAAGATATGACAGCTAGGCCTACTTCACACTTGATACCATGTAACCATGTATAGTTTAGGCACTGGTTCACTTTTAAAAGTATAATTTTGGCACCGGTATGGAAAAAAACCCTTTAGTACTCATATCGGTACTCGGTATCGACAAGTACCAAAATGTAAGTACTGAAAAAAAGTGGTATCGGTGCAGCCCTAATAAAAAGACCTGAAATGGTTTTATGGTTACACAACTTCATAGGCAACATCCGATTTCCAAGTATTTGAAGTTAGATTTGCAAATCCTTGTTGCTTAGTCTTGTCTTTCCACTGTCATATTATGATTGAGGGTCTTAAGAATACGCAAGTCCAGTCGAAATCCATTTACGCAACACTAGCATAGAGATACTTTCCATACTGATGAGATGTGACTCATTAAATTGTTAATGCCTTTCAGGATTTTGAACAAAGGTCGTCGTCGTCATCATCAGGCAATTCAGCAACCCTTCCCAGTGGACTGGGTCTTTTTTCTGCTTTATATTCATCGTTTCATGTCATCTGTTTTCTGTTCGAGGGGCGAAGGTGTCAGATTACTCTATGCATAATCAGCGATGGGCGGAGTTTGGGTGTCAAAGGTGACTCGCTCCGCATTAGGATCAAACGCTTTAAATCACCGTTCAGCGAATGAATTCATTGTGATGTAGCATCGGATCACCATATATGCGTTCATGTGTGGGTGGGAGCATGCGTGCGGCGGGACGAGGAACGTCACCGTTAATTGCAGCTACTTAGGTAGATCAATCAGAGCTCTGCTCAGTATGCAGGTCCTGGTGCTTACAGCAGACCGGGGGTCACAGTGACTTTAAAGCCAAAACTTTCAGCATTTTAATGAGGCTATGTGAATTATAGCACAGGCCAGTCTAACCAGATGTACATGCGGACACACACACACACACACACACACACACACACACACACACCAGCATTCACAGCATTCACAGCTACACGTACGCAGATATCAATAAATTCTCTCTCCCTCTCTCTCTCTGTGTCGTACTTCCTAACACACACACACACACACACACACACACACACACACACACACACACACACACACACACACACACACACACACACACAAATTCACATACACACACACGCCACATCCTTGTGAGGTAAAACTAATCAGTGTGGAAGACCCTTAAGTCCAGAATGGCAGTATTAAAGCCGTGGCAGTGGAGCTGTAGCTGTGACCTTCAGATGTTACCGAGACCAGACACACACTGGGGGTTTAAATGAACCACTAGGGCCCCCTGCTCCAAACAACATATAGCCCTCAACATTGTTAATTCATTTCTTCAAACAGCAACCACCCAGGCAATAAAAACCATCAACCTCACACTATAAGTTAAGGCCAAAGTATTAAGAGAGGCCTTCAGGGCAGTTGTGTCTCAGGGGTCTGTGCTGAAGCTCTTAGCACAAAAACAAGGCCTTGCAGAGGAGGTTGAAACCTCCACTGGCCAAGTCAGTCAAACTGCAGACCCATCAGAGCCAGCATGCCTACTTTCTCCTTGGACTCCCTGGTCCAACAGAGCCAAAATGTCTGTTCTTCTTCCTCTCTCAGCCCTCATGTATTATTCATGGTCAGACCTCTGGCCCCATCAGGGAGCCTTGTTAAATCTTCTGAGGGATTCCTTTCTTCCTCTTCCCACAACTCATTTCTGCGCCCACAGAACATATAATATGGATACTGATTGAAAGAAATTTCCTTTTGGGAAGAACAACACACCAGCCTTCATCTTGGCTCCCCACATCCCTATCTCGAAGATTCATATAAATGCACTTTTGTCAGTAATTTTAAAAACAGTATAAATATAGAACATGTTAAAACCCATCTCAAACTAATCTATTGGTACAGTTGCCATATGACCTTTCCGTGATCCTGCCATTCATAACCAATTGTCTAATTTCCTCCTCACATCTCTTTTTCAAAGACAGGAAAATATGAGAGTGTATGAGGATATACTTCTCCAATATTTATACCTATGCTAATTAAAACTAACCTCACTTGCTAATGGCTACTCTACCATGCTGTCATTTCCTTCACCAAAGAGAAATGTATAGTAGCCACACCGGCACAAGCCTCAAGCTGAAGAAGGGTGAACTTATTTTCCTTAAAAAGACATGATATTCACATCAAGCAATGACAGGTTTGTCAGGAACATCAGCATAGTAGGTCACAGCGACAAATGAATGTCAAATTAACTGTGAGAGCCGTGTGTAGAGAATAGTAGTCTTGCATTGCCAGACCTAGTGAATGGTCTGGCTGCATGATTAACATTTGTGCTATAGTGGGAAAAACGCTCTGGCTTGTTTGTATTTCTTTAAACCAATCACAATCATCTTGGGCAGTGCGAAGCCCCGGATGCAGTAACGGTGCTCTTGCAACATAGATAGCGGATGAGGAGAAGAACGCAGCCTGAGAGACGCGCCGGATGGAAGGCTTGAGACCCACACTGTGCATCCGGTAAGCCAGACTATGATAAATATAACAGTTCATTTCTATGGTCGATTTGCAATAATTAAAACTTATATTAAAGTTAGAATATACCGAAGTAAAGCTCTTAGGAGCAACTGTGATCAACTGGCGAGTTAATGGAGGGTTTTTCCCCATCTTTTACTGTTGTTGGAGTTGCTGCATGCGTTAGTTACCTTGCATGGCAGCTGGATTCCTGCGATATCACGAAAATAACGCAATTGCACAAATCCATCTTGCCAGTCTCCACGTAAAGCGTTTGGGTCTGGTCAAGATCTGACCTGACTAATCAGCGTCCTGCGTGGAGCTGCTGGCAGGTATGGACGTGGTTTAGGTGTTGAGCTGCGCGACAAAACAACAATGGTTCGTCCAATCACCTTCAGAGTATTTCTCTTAAAGTGAATGTCCTTTTCCAAACTGTTTCTAATGCCGGCTTCTCAGATGGTTCTGTGAAACAACCATATGATTGCGTCAGGTTAATTCGTTAGCGCTTCAGAGGCTGAATCTCCAGTTAAAAAGCAAACCTGCACTTTACCAATAACTGAAACTGATGCCTTGCATGAAACCTGGCTTTTGTTTTGCTTTAATTTGGTTGTTACAATCAGGGGCATTGCACACATTTCATAAGATAATATAAGGCATTTAAAAAGTTTCATTTTCCAAAATAAGTTACCCAAATTCAAGAGGGTGATCTACAGGTAATATTGAGTGAATCTGCTTCTTGCACCATGGCCTTTCCACTGCTTAAAAGAGTGAAAGTACCTTTCTGAGATATTCTGATAACAGCCAAAAAGGCATACAGACAAGCAGACGAAATGGGGCAGAAACATAAACTCAAGCAGTTCAATTCATGGAAGTGAAGAATGTAGTGCCACTTGTTCTGCAATTGATTCCAGTGTCAGTGTGATTTATTACTCTTCTTCAAAAAGTCAAGGTGGATGTAGGCAAAGTCACAGAGAGCAACGCAATAGGACTAAACTGCTATTGAATGGACTGTGGAACAATGCTGATGAGGAAACCATACACAGCCTAATGGCTTAGATTATTGAATGTTTTCCTTCAACAAAATGACCTACACGGGCACAAATGACTTGTCTGACTAAGATGAAGCAAAAGACAAATACAGACTGTGTCAAACCAATGGCTTTTCTCTCCGTTTCTCCCCTTCTGTTTATTTTCTGTCAAACCCGGCTCACGTGACGCTTCGCCATCGCCACCGAGGAAGGTTGCGGAAGACACACACGCACCCTGATACACAAACACACACACACACACACCCCATCAATCACATCACACAACTCAAGAAGAATATGTGCACACTTCTCAATGGGTGTAATCGTCTGCGGGCGGTATTGGATCTGTGGTTAACGGGGGAAAAACAAATGAGTTTCCAAGGTCACTCTTAAAAGCGGCAGTGATAATTGAGCCCTCCCTGTAGATCTATCAAACCCAACAATAAACAAATGCCAATAATATCCTAGGGCCGATTGCGGGGACATCATCCTTCTCTTCTACAGGAGGCTCGAGGAGATATACACGGAGCAAAATAGGTGAGAAAGACGGAGCGACCGTCACAGTGCGATGAAGAAAAGCCAGGTAAAGAAGCAGTTAGTGAACACAAAAGTTAAGGGAATGAAATAAATCATAGTGGGTATTATTTTTAAATGAACCATTCTCAAGGTTGAAACATACAGTGATTGCATTAGGATTCGAAAATCGTACTTCACTCCCACTGCCATCAAAGCTCACTAAATGATTCTGACAGCAGGACTTCCAATGTTCAACTAGTTCCCTTCACCTGGACAGCCATGCTCTACAACTGTTTTGCTTTTGTAAAACCTCAAAGTATCGACCACAGTGACTCACAGAACCAGTGCCAATGACTGCATTACAAGCACTGCAAACTGAAGCGTCTGAAATTGCTTTTTGAGGCTTCGTCCAAAGCAGGGGTCAGTTTCGGACATTTTGGAAATGTCTGAAGTGCCCTCTCATCCACATACCAAATAACCTCTTTCACAGCCATTGCAGGTGCACAGTCTGTTATTTACGGTAGTTTGATTTACTTTTTCCCCATCTGCAATCTGCAAAGACTATCCTACCTCTGACTGGCTAGTACTCGTTGCCTTCTACACAGAGTGGGAAAAATTATAACACTGCTGCAGCAGGCTTGGTAGATGAGGGCAGGCTTAATGTTGATATGGCACATTGATTAACATGAAAATTTTAAAAATGGCACTTCAGATCAAAAAGGTTGATGATCCCTGCAGGAAAGAAACCAAAAATCAACAATACATTTCAACAACAACAGTTAGCCTGGCTCTATCCATAGGTAACTAAATCAGCCTACCAGCACCTCATCAATCAATTAACACAATTACATCTTGTTTGTTTAAGATTGTGGTGCCGGAGGCTTCTGCTGGTCACCTAGTAATTGCATGTTTTTTTACACTTGATTTTTGTATGTGTGTGCTATACAGACAAGTTCATTAGTAAGCGTTAGAGTTGCTGGTAGTTACCTTAGGTGAGAGCCAGGCTAGTTGTTTCCCCATTTCCAGTCTTAATGCTAAGCTAAGCTAACCCACTGTTTACTGTAGCATCATATTTACCGTGCAAACATGAGAGTGGTATTGACCATCTCATCTGACTCTTTGCAAGAAAGCAAATTAGTGTATTACCCAAAATGTTGAACTATTCCTTTAATACAGTCTTTCTCAAAGTTAGGGTTGGGACCCAAAATGGGTTGCAGACTCGTTTTTACTGGGTCGGCAATCGTGAGAGTACAATGCATAACAATGCTATGATTTGTGAAATAATTTCCTAATTAAAATAGAAGAGGGTTCTTTTTTCTGTGCTGGTCTGTTTAGCTCAGATGTTGTCAGGGGGGCTGTTTGTTGCCTTACTGCTTTTATGTCCTCATTTTTTAGTGCAAGTTCATAGTTCAAGTTCGTCATGAGGTGGTGAGAAAATTACACAAATTTAATTATTGCTGTGATGTACTTTTATAGTGAAATAAATGCATTTCATACACATTTTAAATTCATGGTTTGTTGTGTTCTTTATCATAACTGTATAAATGTAGTTGTCATGGCAATTCATGATGTATTTTTGTAAGGTTGGGTCTCGGGGGAGAGGCCTAATTTCTCTTTTGGGTCTCGAGCTGAAAAAGTTAGGGAACCCCTGCTCTCATATAAATGCAAACATCTTAATATAAGAAACATTTGTTTGCATTCTACGTAAGCAGAATTATTGCTGCAGCTGTTTAAAGGTACAGTGTGTAGTTTTTAGCAGCATCTAGTGGTGAGGTTCTAGATTGAAACCGATTGAAACACGATCCCGCTCACCCCTCCCTTTCAGAGAAATGCACAAACTACGGTGGCCTCCAGGGACAAGAAGCT
>JAOVVB010034746.1:0-15413 GCA_028570985.1 Heterobranchus longifilis
GCACCCTGTCCAGGGTGTACCCCGCCTCGTGCCCTAAGTCTCCTGGGATAGGCTCCATGCAGGGCCCCGCGGCCCTGAATACAGGATAAAGCGGTAATGACGATGAGTGAGTGAGAGAGTTGTTCTAATGGAAGCATTTGTTTTTTTGTCTTAATAGAAGGAAGTTACAAAACGCCCATGGATTTAAAGATAGCCCAATATGGACACACCCAAGATCTTCTAGGAACTGATTCCAGTTGTGATAAGCATAAAGGTTTAATGCTGCTTCATCATTGCTAACAATGATCTTTTCAAAAAAAATGTTCTTTCAACAAATGAAGAAATAAGCAATTCCGTCTATCTGAGATGCCTCTATGTAGTAGTTGGGGAAAAAAAGCACTTTAACCTACATAGAGTGAGTTATGTGGTCTATTGACCCCAATTCTCTAACGGAAAACCTGAATCAGTAATCACTTTGAGGTCAAGCTAGTCTACAGTCTTTAAAAACAAAAGATCCAGACAAACAAATTTTAAGGTTGTGTTGATCAGGCAGAATCATCGACTTATACTGTAAATCACACCTAAACTCTTTAATGGTTTAATACACTCATGATCAAGGGCAAGACATTCAAGAAAGATTAATTCAATAAGTTCAAAGGTTCTTGGATAGCTTGCTGAAGGATGGTTGAGATGATGTCCATATAAATCACGAGTCAGTGAATAAAAATAATTAAAAGAGCAGGAATCAATAATTCAAATAAGATTAGTTAATGTTTTCATCTAACTAACTGGATTATCAAATAGGCCTGTGTTAAAAAAAAAAAAAGGATTATTTATGCTTTGATTTTGCTCTGATAGCTAGTCTTGCCTGTAATTGCGGCTGGTACACAATGACAAGAGCATACCTTAGAATCTTCTCTCACGCTATGCACCTCCTTCTTCTTCTCCTCCCTCCATCCTGGTGCTCTTTTTCTGCTTAGAGCTTCTTTTACATAAGAACCATGCACTGGTACTAATGATGGCTAAAGCAAGGGTGTCAATCCGGATCCAGAAAGTACCGGTGTGGGTTCCGACTTTCATTCCAACCAAGCAGAAGCAACACCTGATTCCAACTATTTAACTGGTTGTTCTAATCAGGTGTGGCTTCTGCTTAGTTGGAATAAAAACTTACACACAGTGGCCATTTCTAGTTAATATTTGACACCATTGGCCTAAAGGTTGCACTTCTGAATATAGTTTATGGCCAAGCCTAACTTCTTATCCAATGGGTAACATCACTTGAGGTTACAGATTTAAAGCTATGATGACTTTTTTAAAACGTGTGTGTTTGTTGTTTGTTTGCTTGTATGGAAGCTGCTTTCCACACAGTAGTAAAGTCTGAACTAACAACATGTAGTTGTGGAAGAAAACTGACTCATACAGTAACTATCAGGTGTCAGTTAGAAAAGGATTGGTTTCATATTGAGTCTGATTTATCTCAAGGTTTCCTCTACCCATCTCAGGGAATGATTTCTTGCCACCATTCCTTCTGGCTTGGTCAATCAGGATTTAAATCCATATTTCTTTAAAGATGCTTTGTGACAATGTCTTCTGGTTAAAGCATTACAAGGTGGTATAAAAAAATTTCAAGACTAGTTTTGTAACACGTCAACACATGGCAGCACAAGGCTGCACACACAGTTCATAAGTCAGTGTACCAAAAGACATCGTCCTGTGCGTTTTATTTGTGTAGCGCGTTTAACGATTGACATTGTTGCAAAGCAGCTTTACACAATCAGAAGAATTATTTAAGTTTGTATGAAATGTGAATGTGTATGAATCGAAATGATAAGATAGGATTCAGCAACTTGTGCATGATGATTGTCAGAGAACAATCCACAACATTGATACGATTGTTGGTGAGTCATACAGAACAGTACAGGCAATCCTGACGTGTGATCTGTCTGACCTTCAAGTCAAGGATCTTTAGTGGTGATAAAATGACCCTGAGACAACCCTGAGATTAAGCAACAGTGGAAGAGGCCATCATCTTCACACCCGACCAAAATGCAAGGCAGGTCGGCAGCTCAACCAAGTGCATACTCTGCACTCGTCTTTTTCAACATTTGCAGCATTGTGCATCGAGAAGTTTAAGGCATCTGAGGGATAACGTACAGTGAAACCGACTGGATCTGCGGCGTGCGTATCTCGAAACTTTCTGATTTAGATGAATCAAAATTTAATTGAACTCAATCAGCAATTTACAATTATAAAAGGAATCTAAGATTAAATACTCATGGATATTTTGGACAATCATCTGTAAAGTCAAAATCTTCTACATGAGATTGAAAATAATGTTCTCTTCACAAGAGCATGGGAGCTGGAACTGAGCTTGGGATGTGAGCTAGAGATTAGCTTGGCATGTGTATTGGGATGGAATTTGACATGCATGTGTGCTATGACAGAACTTGGCATCGTGACAGGATCAGGACTGGGAAAAGGAAATGGAGCTGTGTTTGAAACAGTGACGGAGCCAGTGCTGCAATTTGCTGGGCAAGCAATTGAGATGATAACTGGGTTAAAACTAAGCAAGGGAGCTGGGCTTGCACCTGGTATGCTGGAACTTGGCATGGATGCCAGACAGAATTTTGCATGAGTATCGGGTTGATGCTTGGCCCACTGAAACTTGGTGTGGGTGTCAGGCTGAAGCTGGGCCTGGCTCATGAGGGAATGATTTAAGCAGCCGATGGTATGATTCTGATAGAGTATGGAATACTTTGTAGCATGGTTCAGGCATATCATGGCATGATTCAGGGATAAAAGGTCATAATGTGTCTCTGGCATATGAACTTTGACCTTTGTAGAAACAGGGAATGGTTTATGAGATGAGGCTTTGAGACCACAACCTTGCTGGTCTGGTGAGCACTGAGAACGGGAACCCAGATTCTCTCTTTCACCCCATTTTGTAGAACTGGTTCTGGAGAAGAAATCCATCGGGTCCATCAAGCTATTATAAATGGCTAGAATGTTCACACGCTTCCACTCTTGAGCTTAGGGGAAACTTATCATGCTGACAGCCTGCATAGTAGTCACAACTTCACACTCCTTGTGTTTGTCTGCTGCATCCTTGTGTACTGTCACAGATTGGTGAGGAGCAAAATGTATTTGCAGGCAAATGTACATCTTAGATAAAAATACAAAACATAGTTCAAATCTTGGCTATGAACAAAAATGATCAATTAACTTATGATGATAATGTAGGAACATCCAGTTATATTAACTTTAGTGTAGCTCAGGGAGACACCGGAAGTGTCCACAGTTTGGATTGCTGGAAGAAACCCAACATGGATAGAGCCCGAACCTAAAACATGAACTCAGAAAATAAAGTGAGAAGATGAGTGAGCTAACCAACTAGTGTCTTCATACAGGTTATAAAAGGTTCTACTATATGTAAGTTACTTATAGTATGCTGGTATAAATGTGTACTATGGTATATGTCTGTTTAGATGCTTGCATACATGTTTTTATGCATGTACTGTATATATCTATGCATGTAAATATGTTTATCCTGTATCTGTGCATGTACAGTATATTTGAAATAAGGGTCGAAACATGACAGCGAGCGTGCTCCAGGCGTTTGACATCTTAGACAATCGCTCCAAAAGCACACTGGATAGATTTGCAAAGGTAATATATCTCTGAGAATAATCCACTGTAGGTTTTTACAGTTTTATTATGATGTATTGTGGTGTGACTGACCCTTCGTGTTGCATGATAATGCAGAAGCACTTCATTTTATTGTGGTATCTCATGGGAACTGTGTCTGCCACAAACTTTGCACTGATATTTACTGCTAATGTTAGCAATCATAAAATATGGTGGTCTAAGTTGCTATCTACAGTACTTTTATGTTAACTTCCTATGTGGCACTTTCCTGTCAAATATTTTGCCAGAACGCATTATTTTGCAGGGCTTATAGTATTATATGCTTATGAAAAGGGTAAATAGTGTAAACACCTAAAACAAATTCTAAGAGCAATCGTGGCTCAGTGGTAGATTTCTCGCCCGCCATGCAGAAGGATGGGGTTTTAATTCCCAACCAATGCCCAAACCCCAGCCACTGGATGCAGTGCTGGTCCCAAGCCCAGATAGGAAGGGTATCCGGTGTAAAAACCTGTGCCTAGTTGTTGTGCGACACCTCTACGGAAGCAACAACCTAAAAAAAAAAATCCTTTAATTCAGGAAAATTACCAGCTGACACAAATGTCAACACATTGCTGTGCCCTCGGTGGACCTGCTACAGGACTGGGTCTGCATTATGAATTCCGTGCCAGAAAAAAAGCCAAAAGCAAACAAAGACATTATTAATGAAGAACAAGATCTACTTTATAAACGACTAAGCTAAGGTTATTAAGCACAACTACCACTGAAGGGTAACATTAATGCGTTATCAAAACTAATTATTGTGATCATACTTTTGCTCCCAATTTTACTCTCAGCCTACTAGTCAAATCCTTAGTATTCCACCAGTGTGAAATGAACAGGAAGGGTCAGGAATCACTAGAAGTGTCCCGTTTAGGAAGTCTTTATCTGTGGCAGCCAGAATGCAAAGCAGTTCCTGCAGCAAATCTGTCGAAGCTGGCAGTAGCCGAGTGGTGATGTATCCTGAAACATATGCAAAAAAGTCACCACCAAGACATTTCATGTCCAGAGGTAAGGTGTGCACTTAGATAAGGTATAGTCTCAACCTAAAAGTGTTACATTTATGGAAATACTGATAAAATTTCTTTTTAAAAAAAAAAATTTTCTTTAAAAATTATAACATGTAGTCTGGTTTATACTCTATACTAAGATGTTATATGTTTTAAAACAAAATGCATGGCCATTAATTGAATTCACAGTTTAGAAAGCTGAAAAACTTTAGGAAAACTTAATAACATAAATCGAGAGATAGATCAGCCATAACGCCACTACAAGGTGAATTGCATAGCATTGATTATCAGTTATATACCAGTAAACAGGTAACAGGATCATGGGCACCATGAGACCCATCTACGCCAGTGGGGAACATAGGCTAGTCCACCCGCCCGAATCTCACAAAAAATCATTGCAGCACAGATTGCCAAAAACAGTCCATGCTGACCATGATACAGTACAAAGGAACCAGAACACCCAGCGCACTGCAGCCCACCATGCACGGTGCCCAACTGCCACTGACGCAGCCTCCAAACATCCCAGATGCCAATCCAAGCAAGTACCCATGAACAAACCACTGAACAAAAAAGTCTGAGCCACAGAGCCCCTACCCCGCAGCCCACAGCACTGAAAGGATCTGCTCCCAATGGCCTGGTGCCAACCACCACAACACTCCATCAGAAGCCCTGCAGCGCCCAAGGGGTCAGAGCCACCCGGATGGCACAAGGGCAACCCTAAACTTAGGTGTATTGTCTAAATATTTTTACTAAACTATTTTTACTAAAATTATTGTTGCATTTGTGGCGCATCATAAAATATATGAGGCATTGTGTCTGTTGTTTTGATTTATTCAAGCTTATTTGTTTCACTAAATAAACTATACTATACTATATCTAATCAAGTTAAAAAAAAAAATTCAGTGTACGTTTAAGTGTCTTTGCTGTTCTTTTTTAAAGGCAAGGAAGAGGGAGGACTACGTTTCTTGCCAAAGAGGCCACAGCCCTGTACTGAATCCCCACGCTGAACGACCTGGCTGAGAGAGGTGCTGAGAAACTAAATAAATCAGTCTCTTCTCATGGATTTTTAATTCTACTCTTTATGCAGAATTGCAGGTACTTTCCAAAGGTTTCATTTACATTTACAGCATTTGACAGACGACCTTTATCCAGAGCGACTTACATTTTTATCTCATTGTACATCAGAGCAGTTGAGGGTTAAGGTTAAGGTTAAGGCCTTGCCCAAGGGTCCAACAGGGGCAACTTGGTAGTGGTGCTGCTGGGGGGGTTGAACCTGGGACCTCCCTTTTTACCCCTATTAAACTGTACACTCAGTGGTCATTTCACCAGGTTAACCAACATCAACAAACATTACTCTAGAACCCCTTCTGATGGGAAATTAGATTAATGGTAAATGCTGAGAAATAGTGCACCCACTTATAATCTTTAACTAAGGATCCCACAGAGTCTCTTTTCCATTTATACATAGAATATATATGAGCTGATGAAAGTTTTCATAGCAACAGACCGCCTGCAGTCAGTAATTCTATATCGTATACAGTATAATGATATAAAGTGAGCGTTTGTGAGTCCACTGCACTCAGGCACTTCGTTCATACTGTTATGCAATAGAGTTGCATATTCACCACTTTATTCTTTATTTTATTACGTATGTTTTATATAAACTCACTGGCCACTCGGTACAGTGAACTCAGTGTCATGTTCAAGAAACCAGTTTAAGATGTTTAAGATGATGACAAGACGTATTATCCAAACCATGGACGGAAAAACAATACTCAGGTAGGCTGTGGAATCCAATCAAAGCTCAATTGGTACTAAGGGATGCAAAGTGTGCCTGGAAAATCTCCCCCACACTATTACACCACCAGCAGCCTGAAGCATTGATACAAGGCAGGATGGATCCATGCTTTCATGTTGTTTATACCAAATTCTGACTGTTACCAGTTGCCCCAGAAACAATTTTTTCCAGTCTTCTCTTGTTCAGTTCTGGTTAGCCCATGCAAATTGTAGACTCACTTTCCCTGTCCTCTGCGGTCTTCTGCTGCTGTAGTCCATCTGCTTCATGGTTGGACATGTTGTGCTTTCAGAGATGCTCTGTGTCATACCTCTATTGAAATGAGACTTTATTTGTGTTAATGTTGCCATTCTATCATCTCATCATCCCAGTCCGCCCATTCTCCTCTGCCCTCTGGTATCAACAAGGCTTTTTTGCCCACAAAACCTGGATATTTTCTCTTTTCCAAGCCATTCCCTGTAAACCCTGGAGATGGTTGTGCGTGAAACTCCCAGTAGATCAAGCCATTCAGTTTTGGAAATACTCAGACCAGCCCAACAAACATGCCATGTTCAAAACCACTTAAATCATCTTTCTTCCCCCATTCTGATTCTCACTTTGATTGTCAGCAGATTGTCTCGATCATGTCTACATGCCTAAATGCATTGAGCTGCTGTCATTTGATTGGCTGATTAGATCACATGCTTGCGTTAACAAGCAGTTTAACAGGTGTACCTAATAAAATGGCCTGTGAGTGTAGCTTGTGGTGCAGCACTTATGGTGCAGTATGACAGAATGCATGACTAATGCGTGAAAATACAAACCCAGTGTGAGGTGATACAATAAATACCCAGGACAGTGCATGAGAAAACAGACAGGAAAACAGAACAATATTGGATAGAAAGAAACCGAACAAAATAATCTATAATTAACTCTATAGACACACATCACTCTACCCTATTGTGCATCTGTGTAGAAAATAAAATGTAAAAAAAAAATATGTATAGGAAGCCCAGTACGTGAGTTGTGACAGTAAAAAGTGTCTTGTATCTCATCTTGTTCGTGAGTTTATCCTGCTCGGTGTAGGACTGGGATTCTAAAGGACCAGAGCTCAATTATGTCTCCTCTTTTTCAGGACTGAAGATGAAGTCTACGTTGATCCTGTTCCTCTAACTTTCAATGTCTTACTTAAGAGCGAAGATGTGAAAGTGCTCATGTCTCGGCTTCCTGAAGCCTTCCTGGTAAACACCTTCTGTACTGACTTTGTGACTAATCTCTAGGTAAATAGGAAAGCTAATGATTTTGAGAAGAAAAATGAAAATGTGGTTTACACATCCATGTACAAGAGCTACACCAAGAGTGGCAAGTCCTACAATAGGGTAACACTCTCTACAAAAGAAAAAAGTACAATAAGAACCAAAAGCAAAGAGTCTGGCAGTACAATTCGCGATTGACGGTCTGGCCCCCGAGGATAAATTCTTGATGCACAATATCACGGATGTTGAAAAAGACAATGAATCTGCACTTGGGCGAGCTGCAGACATGCCTTGTCTTTTTTGTTCATGGAGATGATGGACTTCTTCCACTGTGAAGACTTTTGTTTCGTCTCAGGGTCATACCCGTACACCCAAGTTTTATGATCCTCGACATGAAGGACAGGTCATCCACGGCATGCTGATGGAGTTCTTGAATTGATCAACATGATGTTCCTTGTGCTTCTGGTTCAGCAGCCTGGGGACGAACTTGGCAGCAACACGGCGCATGTTCAAATCACACGTGAGATAACGGCAGCAATGTTGTGGATTGTTCTCCAACAATCTTCATGCACAAGTTGCCGAATGGGTTTAACATTTTTGTTGCAGATCTTCCTGATCTCTAGTCATCTTCCAGTGATTGTCTTCCACTCTTAAATCGCACATTCCACCCAAAACATGTTGAACGACTTGCCCTGATGTACGAAGATTTTCACATTCTAACTTGCATGATGAACTAGGAGATGTGGTAATGCACATGGTCAAAATAGCACCAGTTGCACACTTCCTGATGTACACAGGACCATGGCTTTTGGCACACTGGCATTCTGGTCTCAGGAGAAGAGAAAAGGTGTATAACTAGCTGTGTACAATTTGTAATGTCATGTATACAATAATTTAAATGTGCATATGAGCAACATATAAAACATCAGCATGCAAGAAAGAAATAGTCCTAGATTTTTCTTGCACATGAAGAAACTTGCACAAAATGGCAGAATCTGCAACAACAATCCATATTAAAGGCTGGTTCAGTTAACAGTCATGATGATTTACTGATTAATAAAGGCCAGAAATAGTGACTCATAGGCCACAAGGACCTGCATGAAAAAGTCTTATCAGTTTTGGGAATTTTTTTCTGATTAACGCACTGTAGACAAAATCTGCCCACATATCCAGCTTAAATCAATCCTGCAGTTAGTAATTATTAGACCGGTGAAGTAAAAGTTACATCCCACATTTTGGAAAGATAAGAGAATGGTACTTTCAAATTTTAATTTTTGGTTAATCACCAAAGGCTTCGCATGTTCAGGAAAGCACCAAGAGATTTTTGAGCGATTTTCATTAATCATCCTTGCAAACCGAAAGGTCAGAAGATTTAAAGAAAACCGCTCAAAATCACTAGTTGCTTTTTTCCATCTCCAGGGATAAACCTTCTTAATTTTACTTATTATTAATATAATTTATAATAGACTAGTCAGACTAGCAATGACTTGTATGAGTGTTATGATTGTAATCATGTATTTTGCATTTACTTTTTTTTCTTATCTCTACAAATGTTCTTTATAATACTACTGTAATAATAATAATAATAATAATAATAATAATAAAATTATTAAAAACCTAGCAAGCATCTCTGTGAGGTTAAGAAATTCCATCCTCTGCATTATGATTGGTTAGAAAAATTCAGACTTATTTGTGATTGGTTAGAAACCTTGAGTATGAACGTTTTAATTATTAAACCTTGTTGTCATTGATGTAGAATTCACTCATCTTCTATACCGCTTTATCCTGTATACGGGGTCGTGGGGGGCCTGGAGCCTATCCCAGGAGACTTAGGGCACGCGGCAGGGTACACTCTGGATGGGGTGCCATTGCAGGGTACACACACATACAGAGGGAACTGAAGTACTCTAAGGAAACCCACCAAGCACGGGGTGAACATACAAACTCCATGCACACAGACCCCGAGGCGGGAATCGAACCCCGACCCTGGTGGTTTGAGGCTACAGTGCTAACAACTATGCCAGCGTGCCTCCTGAATGATTATTATTTTTAAAAATAATTTAAAAAGAATGATCGCAAATTTACATTACATTAGCTTGTATAAGGTTAAGAAATCCCACCTTATGTGTTGTCATTGGTTAAAAAAATTTGGCTTTGGCTTTGATTAGTTACAGACCTACACCCTAAAGGCGGGACTTAAATTGTTGTGTTTTTAATGCAGTTTAAATGAGCTGGCGGTATATGAGTCACTTTGTGTTTTGTAAAATCTTGTAATAAAATGATTCATTTTTTTCCTTTCATGTCTCTTTAGTGCTCAGTAATACTGAACCATGCACAATTCGGTTACACAGGCACTAAATAGGGATACTTGCACAAAAACAGATTTCCGTATATCTGTAAAAACATTTTCAGCTCAGTTTCAGGTTTCGTTTGGTTTTCGATTGATTTATGCATGACGGAATGAATGGTATGAACATTTTTTCAAAACAGGTTCCTCTTTTCTGTATCATGTGCTGAAAGTCTCGCCTCTCACAGGGTGTAGTATTTATCCCATGCAGCAGCTTTCAAATGTTGATGTCTAACCAAAAGTCTTCTTAAAAACTTTGTTTCTTTCTTTTTTTTCTAGTCTCAACAGAAAGCCAGTGAAACGTACCCTGTGGTGTACAGCACTCAGCAGCGTCACTATGAGCCTTTCAGCAGCCCAGGCTTTCACTCTCTGGATCGTGTACCACAGATCAGACAGAGGAACCTGCGCTCAGCGATCATTCTCTACACAGAGGCCATGCAGGCGGACTACATGATTCGGAGTATGGAGGAAAAACAGACAGGAGAATGCCTACACAGTCGTAGGCCATACACCCAGCCTGGGGTCATGTCGAAGAAGACAGGCATTAAATGTGTCGGCATGTGCGTGCTCAAGGCTGATGGAAAGTTGATTAGATCACCAGATAACTCCCGGCTTTCTCTCCATTATCACGATGAAGCCCTTTTATTATGTGCACCTAGACCTACCGACAAAGCTCTCATGTCTAAACAGAATGCTTTATCTCCCTGTGTTGGCCCTGTGATTAATGGAATGAACCCCCAATCGAACCTGTGATTCTAGAAAAACCTCTCCAGCCTTCTCTAAGCCACTGCCTGCTTCCCCGAGGAGAGGCTTAAGCGGCAACGCGCACACTTCAACCATCTCAGTGGAGCAGCTCAAAAAACAAAACGGATTTCCTGTCAATCTCCAGACCACTAAAGTCAGACCACAGTCAGAACGATGTGAGCTGTATTACGACAGAGAAACCCATTCGGAATGGAAACTGGCACAAACAAGTAAGAGAGCCACACGAAAACAACGGATGGTGATTTGTTTAGTGTGCATGACATGAGGTCTGGGTCAAGACAGAGCGGTGGTGCAGACACGATGCTATCACCACTTGTTCAACTACTTGTTCAACTACTGACAGTGAGAAAACTCTTCAGCTCAGTGCTTCCTCGTGCAAACTAGAGATGCTAAACATTTTGACTATCTGGATTAAAGCCTCGTTCGGAACTTAAGACTTCTATGTTCGTTAGGGGTCGCCACAGAGAACCATTCGTCTCTATCTATATCAATCTACTACATCTTCCTTTGTCACTCCAACCTCGCACATGTCCTCCATCATCACATCCATAAACCCCCTCTTGGGCCTTCCTCTTCTCCTTCTGCCAGGCAGCTCCATCTCTATTATGCTCCTCCAGATGCAGGTATATCCCTCCTCTACACATGTCTAAACCATCTTAATCTAGCCCCTTTGCCTCTATCAAATTTGCTAGCTTTCTCCCTTCACCAGTCATAGTGCCAACATTCAAAGTTCTTATGTTTACCCTTGATTATTTCCCTCTCTCTCTGGACATGTCTGCTCCCTCTCTTTCTCTTCTTTCTTCAGTCAACAGTATCCCAATTTCCACAGATATCCTGCGTTCCAGTGGTACCCGAGGCGGTTGTTGTTAACCCGGGCCTCGACCGATCCCGTATGGAAATCTTTTACATGATGATCCGGATATTGATTTGGCGCATGTTTTACGCCGGAAGCCCTTCCTGATGCAACCGCCCTCATTTATTCAGGCTTGGGATCGTCATAAACTGTCAATTTTTCAAAAAGTCTTCGTTATTAGGGTGATGTTTTCTGTGTATGTATACATTTTTGGAAGGAGTCTCCAGTGTCACTGCTTTGTTTTTAAGATGGGCAAGATTATCTCCATTAGAAGGAACATTGCATTATCTCGTAACAAACCTTAGTGTCCGAGGGTGGTTATATCTTATTCGTTGCTAGCTGGTCATTCATTTCACTGCTAGGGGTGTTTAAGTCAAACTGGGACTTGATCACAGTTATGTGTAAAACTGCCTTTTTTCCCTATATAAACCCTTTCTACAGTAATGCACTTATCCCAGTGTTTCACTAGTGCTTTGGATACCATCAAGATAGAAGGTTTTCTCAGTCAGGATCAGATTACCTACTTCACATCTGAAACACTGGCCTCCCAGGTACTCTTTTAATGGACCAAACATGTGGAAACGACTTGGAGCGAGGTCAGGACTGTACAGGGGATGTGATAATAACTCCCAGCCGAATTCCTGTAATGTGAAACTGGGTGTTCGAAAATGATTTTGTGTGTAGACTTCCCACAGGCGTTTCTTTCACAATTAAAGACAAGTAATCCATTGATTTTCAAGGATCAGACATTCCACCCACTGGATGTTTACAGGAACGACTGCAGTGGGTTCTGAGCCACCTCGGACCGGATCGTCATTCACAGACGAATGAAGTGAGAAATGATTAAGACAATTTGAGGGAATGAGCGCATACAGCATAAGAAGTAATGTTCTTCAGATGTTCCACAAGATTTCATTTAATTCAAATATAAGGGCATAACGAAAGTATAAGATACTGGTGTCTAAGAGAAATATAACACTTAAGAGAAATAAAAGAGAGATATAACACTTAGTTTGTGAGTTATTGGAAATCACTCACCATGCTATATCTGATTATTTTCTTATGGAGTCACTTCCCCCAAGTGTTTTCATTCATTCATTCATTCATTCATCTTCTATACTGCTTATTCTGTCCAGGGTCATGGGGGCCTATCCTATCTCCTGGAGCCTTTCCCAGGAGACTCTGGGCATGAAGCAGGGTAAACCCTGGACAGGGTGCCAATCCATTGCAGTGCACACACACACACACATACTTACAGTATACACATTTACATACAGGCAATTTGGGCAGGTCAATTAGGCTAATCTACTTCTTTAGACTGTGGGAGGAAACCAACCAAGCACAGGGAGAACATGCAAACTCCACGCACACACACAATGGAGGTGGGAATCGAACCCTAGACCCTGAAGGTGCAAGGCCACAACACCAAGTGCCTACCCCAAGTGTTTCAAATGCCTAAATGTAAATGTGAATGTAACCGCAAAACAATTTCTGCTATCCGTTATCACTCAAATGAGGATGTCCAGATGTCTCAAATTAATCCAGATGTTTTTGGACCGTGGGAGGAAACCCACCAAGCGAACAAGAGAACATCCAAACTCCAGACACTGACCTGCGGTGGGAATTAAACCCTGACCCTGGAGGTACAAAACACACCGCCAGGGCAATTTGGGAACGCCAATTAGCCTAATCTGCACATTTTAGGACTTTTGGGAGGAAACCGGAGTACCTGGAGGAAACCCACCAAACACATGGAGAAAATGCAAACTCCATGCACACAGACAACAAGGCTGGAATCGAACCCTTGACCCTGGAGGTGTAAGGCCACAGTGCTACCCTCTACGCCAAGTGTTTTGTTATATTATTTTACTTATTTGGTTAACATTTAATCCGCGATTTGTGCATAAACATAGCATACAAACTCCATTCATTAACTGTAATAGTACAGTATATAAATTCAGTCAAGTAGACTATTTATGTCTCCCCTAGGTGGCGACAGAGCGCATCATCTATTTCGGCGCGCTTCCGGCGGCTGAATCTCAAACGGCGGTGTTTAAGTGCACTACTTATGCGGCGGAAACGCTAACCGTTCCTGCACCCCAGGTAGTGAGCGAACGGCTTGTGCGCGAGGTGTGTTTAAACGCGGCCTAGTGAGCGGTGGTCACGTGACAACATGTAGCCCGGGGGGAAAAACATGGCGGAAGTTGGGAGACGTCAGCGCGGAGAGAGTGAGCGCGAGAGAGAGAGCGCGAGCGAGAGAGAGAGGGGTAACGGGATGTGAGGAGAGAGAGTGAATGTGTGAGTGTGTGTGAGTGTGTGTGTGCGAGAGAGAGAGAGAGAGAGACTCCGGGATGGCGGATGAAACACTGACGCTGGTAATAAAGCTGCTCGCTGCGGTTTTTTACGGCGTGAGCTCCTTCCTCATAGTGGTGATAAACAAAAGCGTCCTGACCAACTACAGGTAAGAGGACTGGGACAGACTGGGACAGACTGGGAGAGGGAATGGGAATGGGAGTGGGTGACTGGGAGTGGGTGACTGGGAGTGGGAGTCGGGGTGGGGGTGGTGGGTGTGTAAACTTTTAGCTTGCATCCAGATTCACGCTACAGTTCACTTATCACCATGGCAACACAATCCAGCATCTCTACACCTGGATCTGTTTCTGTCTTCAGCTTCAACTTGAACTTAATAAGTGACAAAAGTATCCTGGCATCATGTCAGTCCCGTAGAAAGACTTGCTTATAAAATGAATCGTGACACAAGGATTCAAGACACAAGTCCAACTTGTTTCTTATTTACGAAAGCGCTTATTGAGAAAACACTACAGCTACAGGTCCGAGTCAGGGTTTGAGTCTTTACCTTAGAGGCAGGGGACGAGTCAGACAGGTCCGGAGTGCAGAGGGGGTCTGGATCACTGATATTTCCCTGATATGTCCGTTGAAAGCACACTAAATTGTCCCGGATTGGAATACTTGACGATTCCTTTGTGGCATCACGTACTGTGATTACCTACAAAATGTCTTGGACCGTGTAACACGCAAACAGTCTATGAACCTACGCAGTCTTTATAATTTATTATGAAGTTTCTACGAAACCTTGTGATTTGCTTTGAATTGTCAAGAAGCGCTATCTGTTTTATACCATCAACCTGGATATGATTTATTTTTTTTTAAAATATATATATTCCTCGGACTCCACAAGCTTTGAACCGACCATGTGCTTTCAGTACAATCATCTCTCTGCGCTGTTACAGTGTGCTGTTCAGTAGTTTAGTGCGCAAGGCTTGGATTTGGCCATTTAAGCAAACATGCTTCCTTTGCTGTATGAGAGGGTTTTTTTTTCTTTTTCTTCCTTTTATGAGCGCTCCAGTGGTGAGAGATCAAAGCTGTCCATGTCAGCACTAAACAAGGAATTCGATGTATTTTTTTGGACACCGTTACAAAGAGGCACCCCCAAACCGCCACAACCCATCTTTGAGTTTGTAACTTATAAACAGCAAAAAAAAAAATTTTTTCCAAGCATGGTTGGTTTATTTATTTTTTTTAACTTAAATGGTTAAGAGTTTCTCGAACTGTGTTGCGCTGTACCAAGCTGTGGTGACCATCTTCCTGAGAATTAGGGCTGGGCGATTAATCGAAAAGTAATCGAAATCGACATTCGGAACCTATAATCAATCAAATTTTCCCAGGTCGATTATTTCGATTACTTTCCCTTTAAAAACACTACCGCGTGTGGAGTCACGTGACCCCG
>JAOVVB010034787.1:0-15161 GCA_028570985.1 Heterobranchus longifilis
GTGACCAAATTAGTTTGAAAGAAAATGCGGCAACATCTTTGAATTGCATATATACAATAGCATCGCAAATATCCAAATATCAAGCTTGTCAGAACATTTCTGAGTTATGCAGTCTTGTCATCAGAAATGATTATCAGAAAAGTAAACATACTATATCTTTTCTGCGTAAGGAAACCAAATCTTTATGTCTGCGTTCATTGTCGTTTCCATGGACACAGTGAATAAACGACGCTGCACAAATGCTGCGAAAATGACATTTCTTTACTTTTAAAAAAATCATTTTCGGTTCTTATTTATAAAAGAGACAAAAAAAATGCAAAGGAACAGTAATATAATATAATTTATTCAATATGTTAAGTAATATGTAAATAATACAAGTATATGCAGCACCAGTTAGTTTACTTCCTGTTTGAGCAGAGATGTTCGGTGGAACGTCGTCCAACTTTGTGGACTGAACACACGTTGGGTAAATGCAAGTTTTCCGAAGGCTGGCTTTACAATCCTAAATATAAAGCCTGGTTGGCGAAGGATAAAATCGTTCGACAATTATAAGGCAAGGGCAAAAGCACTGTCGTCTTCTATGTAATCTACCGAGAAGTCTGGACATTTGAGTCAGCAAAAGTCTGGAATTTTTAAATGAAAAATGTGCAGGAACCCTGGATTCAAGTGTCCGTGTGTCTGTTTAAACAAACCGGCTTGGATGTTGAGAGCTTTTTTTTTTAATTTATCCTGCCAGCAAATCCAGCCTGTGTGCCTGAGTCTCTGCCCATGTGGCAGCCTGAGCTCAGTTTTCTGCTTGGTTGCTTTGGTCTACAACATATTTCATCTCTCCGTGGAAGAACAGATTTATTAAAAAAAAAAAGGTTTTGAATTGCAGCAGCGTGAGAGACATAAACTGAGCTGCGAGTCGGCCACCTGTCGATACCTGCAGTTATCAGCCTGACAGGTTAAGATGGAGTACTTGGCACGCGGCAACATAGACACACACGTATGCAGACTGCTTAATGATGTGTGTGTGTGTGTTCTGCAGGGATGTGCAGGATGGATATCATCAAGCCATAAATCTTCCATTTTTATCCCTCTGCATCTTTCTCAGCTCCTTCTTATCCCTTAGGCTATTGCTGGCATGCAAGCATTTTTTCCATCAACCTTTTATTTTATTTTATTCACTACCTCTGCTCATTCAGAACTTCACAGCAGTCAGAGAGGGAAAGGTAGAGAGAGAGAAGAGGAAGAAAAAGATGGATTGGTGAGTCGGTCACATGTAGGTGCCGGGACGGCACTGCTGTGTTAAAACGCCACAGACAGATGGGAAACTAACACCTGCCGCACGCCGACTGTCACTCACTACATGACAGGGCTGCGAGCAAATCCATTTCTCTCTCACTTTTACACATTCTTTCCCTCTCCCTTGCTTTGTCTGTGTCTCTGCCCCTCCCTGACACACACTGAGATTTGTTATGATAACACAGACAGCAGACGAATGCCTCTGCCCCCCTTCTCAGCCCCTATTGTCTGCCTGGGATCTTCTTTGTCCACGCCTGACGTTAGTGATGTGCAACTCGGCTCTAATGACAACAAGACACGCAGAGGATAATAAATCAATATTATATCAATGCAATATCTTCTGGGGTTTGGTTGTATCGAGAAATGCACAGATACAAGTCTGTGTAGTCGAGGCCAGAGATTTTTAGGGGACATAAACCTAAGAAAAACACATTTTTGAGTGGAGGAGATCTTTAAATATCCTGATTTCAGCTTGCTCTGCTGCCTTGAAATAACCAAAATAATGTGTAAGAGAAAATAATTCTCTTGGTATTAAAATATGTAATGCTAGTTATGGATGCATGTGTTGTCATGACCTTAGTTTTGTTATCCATGAAGCTGTTTGTTATCCAGAGGCCTCTTTGTATTCCGTCATTGTCTTGATTGCAGCTCGGTGGCTCCCGTAGTCTCGAGGTTACGATGGCTCCTATGTGTCTCGAGGTTATGATAAGACATTCCTCTCCTGTTTAGCAGTCTGTCATTGTGATTACATGTACATGTATGACGTGGAACATACAGTATAAAAACGAAAGTGTTTGATTGTACTTCAAGCTTTTGGTATGAACTGTCATGCAAGATGTACCAAACTCTTCTCTGATATCTTAGATATATGTTGTATTAAACTTATATTCATGTAACTCAACTCAAATTATTATGAAGTTATTAATTTATCGAAGCGAATATGGACCACAAGTACAAGATTTTTCTCCATCATAATGCATTAATTGCAGCTTTAAACTTGTGTTACAGTTAACTGACCTTTCTGATCTTATTTGAGTTGTAGCTCCGGTAAAAGAACAGTGAGTCATTCCATCATTCTGGTCATCATGCTCACATTGCAAATTATTTTGAGACTTTTCTAAGACACCAATATTGATACGCCCGATGTGTTGACATAGGGTTAGGGTTAATAAATTATGAGTCTGCAATATATCAGAGGGAAGTGAAACATGCCCATTAAACTTTTCCAGATCTCAAGATGCAAAACCTAAAACTACTGAATTCACAGTTTCAATTTGCTTGATAAATTACGTAACTTAACTTTCAGTTGCATATTGAAACTGTTTCCGCTTTATTCTACTAATGAAGTCAATCTACTGATGAATGAATGACTAATCGTTTCAGCCACAATATTTGTGTTTGTCAATATCGCCCACTGCTAACGAGTTATTATTTAATATTTAATGTATAAACCATTTGTTATTCGAATTTCCAGAAAGTGTACTGGATATATATATATATATAAAATAGAATCAGACCTAGTAGTTCGAATACCTTAACTCAGTACCAATCTGATACCAGTGTTTTTCCCCCTAATTTAAAATCTTCACATCTCAAAGCATGCAACAGATTAGGATCTTTCTTCTATGTGTAAGGGTAACATATGAGCATCTAACTACACATCACGTCTTACTGTCAGTGGAAGTATTATTTATGTAGAGGCATGAGCTCACTGCAATAAATGAACACTGCGAAGGAGAGACAAAATGAAGCTCCTGTTGTGAGAATGCCGTTTGAGTGGCAGAATAATAACTGCTGGCAGATATTTATGAATAAAGCATTATCGTGCAAAGGGATTGCAGTGCTGCTCAAAAGTCAGCCAGTGGCCCAATGCAACTAAACAAAGGTGGAATCACTGAATTTGAATGACAGTGGCCAAGAAACAGATTTTATGAGGAGCAGGCACAGCTTAATAAGGTCGGCATCGGGACCAATACCGTTCCAGTGTATCAGATCGGTGCATCCCGAATACCCCTAATATAATATTTATGAGAAAATAAAATATAAATAACATTTACTTGACTATATCAAGTTTGAATATGAAATTTCACACAGTGATGCAAGATTTTATCCATAGATCCAGCCCAGGGGTGCTCAAAATTTTGATGACTGACTGCCAATTTAGGGAGCCAGCATACGATAGAGGGCCGCAGGGGTTCAGGACAAGTGATGTCGGCCACTTTCACCAAGCAGTCCCACACAAACTCTTTCATCACTGAACGGCTTATTACGATTTGCAATTTCTTTTCTTTTTCTCCCAAGTATTTTTATTGATTTTTCTGCAGACATGGAAGTAAAGTCAGTACATCGAGTGCAGGACATAGCATGGTGTCTGTGACAGAAGGGAAAACGGAACAAAAAGTAAACATAAAACGATTAGCAATTTCATGAGATACTACATAGCTTGCCTTCACTACTTTTCACATGATTTGTGAAGACTTGCTGCAGATAAGTGTTTCTCGTGGAAACTGTTAAAACCTTGCATTTGCGCTCTTCACGCATGAACTTGTAGTTTTCCTGAAACCTCCCTTTCTCCTCAGCAGCGTTTTCTTCCACATTAAACTGCAGCTGTCCACTGAAATCGCTAACTTAAGCTAACAGTACTAGCATTGATGATGGAACGTAATTCCTGTGACACTCGTGAGGTGCCACTAGTTGCCATGCAACCAGTAGCTTTCTGCAAGTTGTCATTCCTAACCGGCTTACTGGATACACAGTGCAGGCATAACGCCATAAGTCCTTCCCCTTCATGTTCACATTCTCAAAGTCCCTTTGCTGCACTCCTGGATAGTGAAAAAAACTCCCTGGCCTGTTTGTATTTCCTTAAACCAATCACAAGCGTCTTCTTTGTAGATCTCTACAATCATTCACTAAAAGAACACAGCAGGCCTGCCTCATTGCATGATCCAAACCTTCAAAACATGTCGTTTTCAGCGTGTACGACGATAACTCGGAGGTTGTTTCCGTAGCGAAGGGACTTTGATAGAATGGGAACACAGACTCTGGGCAGATTTCCTGGAGTCTTTATACCAGCACTGTTTTTCCAGTAAGCCAGACTAGGCTACACGAGACTATTCCTAACCTGACAGACATTTGTTAGGATGCGCAATTTGACGCAACTAGATTTTAGCCCCAACACTGGATCACTGAAGAGAATATCTTACACAGTTGGTGGTACTGCTGATCAAGGTGCTCCTGACTCACGGTCTCTGTCTCTCCCACAGGGTGGCGACAGATCACAACATAGACAACACCACAGCCATCCTCAGAGACTGGCTCATCAAGGTGCAGAATGACTATCACTATGTGGAGTGGAGACCTGAAGATGAATCCAGGTACTGTGTGCGTGTGTGTGCGTGTGTGCGTGTATGTGTGTGCGTGTGTGAGACGTACATTATTTAATGGGTCTGTCCCTGCATGTCTCAGTGCCTTTGAAGACGAGGTGGGGCCTAAGCACTGGAATAATCTCCGTTACGAACATGTAATGAAGCTCCGGCAGGCAGCGCTGGAGACCGCCCGTGAGATCTGGGCCGACTACCTGCTGGTATGTTATCATCCACTCAACGGCTTCATACGCCTCCTCTTATTATGTACTCTCAGTGATGTCGCTGACTCTGGGTCAGATATAACAGATATAACACTATTATTCAGAATATGACAATATTCTGAATTTGATACAGGTCATGTAAACGGCATATTCCGTTTTGGATATTCCGAAAAAGGCCTTTTTCCAAATATAGCATTTTCTGATTAAGACATGTGGGATATGCTGATATTATTTGGGCAGCGAGGCTGCTGTCACAACCGGAGCTGCGAGCCACGTTTACATGCACACAGTATTCCGGTTTTTGCCCTTATTCCAAAAAAGACAATATTCCTACTAACCTGTTTGCATGGCTAATGAAAATGAATATTCCACTAATATTCCCGTTTACATGCAGCCGTGCAAAAATAGTATTTTTTCATCATTGGCGGACTCGTTGGACCATACAAACACAGGCTCCCTCTTTCATTTCTTCAACCGCCTTCTTGAAAAGATCAGAGTTGTGATATTTGCGCATATAAAAAAACCTGTTGATATCCACTTTTCATAATGTTTCATGTGAAGGTGGCTCAACGAGGTGCACCAGTGCATCAGGCGTCATCTCCATAATGTTTAAAAGTTTCTCCTTCTGACCAGAAATGTGGGCTTTTCTTTTGTGCGTGCATCTCTACCCCAGCCTTGCAGACTGTTGGTTTGTGTACAATAACCATAGCAACGCACAGAGCTCACCGTAAGCCGTAAACAGGCTGTAAACTGGCCGTAACCTTGCGCAAACTGTGGTAAAAATCACAATTGAGACGCATATTCTGAATGCACTGTATACATGTCCAAAAAATGCTCCTAAAACCAGAATAATATCGGCATATCCCACGTCTTGATTGGAAAATGGCCTTTTTTGGAATATCCAAACAGAATATGCAGTTTACATGACCTGTTTCAAATACATAATAATTGTCATATTCTGAATAATAGTGGAATATTAGTGTGCATGTAAACATACTCAATGTCTACACCTGATTATACCTGGGTAACTGGGTAAAGAAAGCAAAGCTCAATCTTTTACATATAAATGACCAATGAATAAAGACATGTTCAATGACTACTCACTAATGTAGAATTATTGAATGTTTTAATTTCTATTTCTAATCTCCCATAGTATCTCTGTGACATGCATGTATTTTTGTGTTATAGATTTAAGTAATACAACATACTGCACACTGAGCTGTGCTGATGTAATAAAGTAATGGAGGCAGTGAACGCCACAATGTGAAGGAGAGGGGTGGAGTTCAAATATTTGTTTCTAGTCAGTTTACTGCATAATTAGAATATTTTTACCAGTAAGAGTTAACGGTTAATGTAGAATGAAGCCTACGTGTTGTTGCTATGGTTACCTGCATTTTAATATAACATGGCCGCACTGATTTAGAGATTGTTCAAATGATTTCCTCTAGCTTTGAAGCCCCAGAAAAAGCTCCCAAGTACATTTTTTTTTATTTTGTTAGAGCAGCCATCAGCAATGAGTTTTTTCATAGACATGATGTAAAATGTAAAACTGTGGGTATATAAGATATAGTCTGAGCAAAACAGGACTTGTGTGGCTGATGCCGATATTGTTATTTAAGGATTCCTTAAATTTGAACTATGAGCAAGATGTGTACTGAGCCTGAGCAGGACATTTCTAGTTAAAAAATAATGAGGTGAACAAGTATGCAGTTTCTAAACCACCTCAGGATTTTTTTTGGAAATTCTCTTGTGCAAGTTCTTATTATTTATTGGCCGACATGTAGGCCAGCACTGACGTATCTGGGATAAGCTAATATCAGCTGATACATCAGCCCGGCTGATTAGTAGTCAAGCTCTAGTAACAACCAGTGCAAAAAGTACAGTTTCAAATGTCAGTTTAAGAATGACCTCATCTTTAAATTGGCAGTAAGTGGACAAATATGACTGAAGAAAATGCAGGTTGACTGGGAGCGGTCATTGTTAGATATTTTTCAATGAAAATGTACGGAAGCCCTGAGAGGCAAGCAGGACTTTTTGCCAGGTCCATTAAAAAAATAAAAAATAAAAATCTGTGAAAACGTGAAATTTTCTAAAAGCTCTCACTAAAAAAACCTTTTTATTTATTTATTTTCTGAAAAACTGAGCCTGAAAAAAAATCACCTGTTTTCACAGATGGGGGAAAAAAAAGATCCTGGCAAAAAAAAACAATCTTGTTTCTCAGGGCTTCTGTAAAAATAAGAATAGTGATGCAATAATTATAATTCCTTCTTATATCGCAAATCACATTGCAATTGCACTATCAGTCAAAATAATCGTAATTAGACATTTTATCAAAATCGTTCAGCCTTAGTTCATCCCCAAGGGTTAAATCTTCACATTGAACAGCAGTTGTTTTAGACACCAGCACAGAACATCCTGCTGCAAACACACGTGCAGTCTGTCGGTAAGACGTTTAAAATTCAGAGCTGTGAGTTGAAATGGGTTAAGAAGGAGCTGCTTGTGCTCGCGCTCCTCTGTTGTCGTGGCTCAATCAATCATTCAGTGACAGCGGGTGACATTTTGTCTGTGCTTGCATGTTTGTGTGTGATTCTTGTCAATATTGTGCCCTTCTCTTCCGTCTGCAGGTGGCTGACTGTGACAACCTGCTCACCAATACGGACACACTGTGGAAACTGATGAGTGAGAACAAGACTGTTGTAGCGCCAATGCTGGAGTCCAGAGCTGCGTACTCTAATTTCTGGTGCGGCATGACTTCACAGGTGCTGCAGATGTTGTGTTTTTGTGCCACTTGTAACACCTGTACAGCAGCTTTAGCTTTACACCTCACAGTTCCTTCACCTCCATGGTGAGTAGGGTGTCGTATAAATATTCTGCTGCAATAACAATATGTTGAAATACTATGGTGACATTAGAAATCAGATTTAACATTTAAAATAGTTAAGATCATGTTAAAGTTACCACAACCAGATACTTTCTCAGTCCATATAATACTATTGGCTTGGACTTTTGAACTGCATGTTACTGTAGTAGTTTTTCTTCACTTTATTTGGGTAGTCCGCCTACTGATAGTTTAGTATTAGTATTTGTCTGTAGGTCTTTATCAGATTATCTGCAGAGCAGTGGTTCTCAAAGTGGGGTCCAGGGACCCCCAGGGGTCCTTGAGGGGGTTCCAGGAGGTCCCCAGCAAAAAGGACAATAATTTATTTTCACTATAATTCCATCCATAAGTAACACAATGAGAGAATGCATGATGTCATGGGTTTCATACACTTTCTGTAATAAAACATCTAAAAGCAAAATTCCTGTCAGATGGGGGACCCTGGGACAAAATCTTATCAAAAATGGGGGACCGGAGGACGGAAGCTGCTGATATAAAAAATAAATATACAGAAATAAATACGTTTGGGGGGGAAAATGCAAAGGGAAAATAAAAAATAGATACATTTAAAAAAGAATAAATACATTAAAACATAAAACAAAAAACAAAACAAAAAAAGGCAATAATAAATAAATACATAAATAATAAAAACATTTAAAAATGAATAAATACATTAAAAATTCAAAAACAAATATCAATTTATGGCACATTTTATCAATTGGTTAATGCTAGTTATTCTTAATATTATTTTTGATACATTTAATAGCATATTAATTAATTAACTTATTGAGACAATGCATTTTTGCAGAGTCCATCCTCCATATTATTAATTAATAATTTATTTTTAAACTTTTAATTTTGATTTATTCTAAATTTATTTTGAAAAGGTATATATTATTTTTTGAATGTATTTATGATTGTATTTGTTTCCTTTGTATATATATATATATATATATAAAATAGGCCAACCGGCCTCTATAATGTACTGCATGTGCATGTCTTGGATACAGTTCTGTCTGTGATCTGCTGAGACACGATGCCTTTAATTACTCATCTTTGTTTTTTCTTTCAAATCAGAGTAGACATATGGACAGTGTCTATCTTCCAGCACAAAATAAACAGCCTCTCTGAATCCTGCAAAGAACATTTTTGTCAACGACGCTAATGGGCCTGTAGCCAAAGGCAATAAGCAGTATGTCCGTCAGTGTCTTTTCCTATAAGTCAGTATTAGTCACTTATTATTTTGAGTTTCAGGTATGTCTTGGTCTTGTAACTGACACACAGATGTAGCCTCGTAGACTTTGGGCAGACAATTTTCTCAATCAAGTCTCAGTCAGTTATCTTGGATCAAGTTCCCCCTGACAAATTTGTTTTTTCCGCAGCTTTTTGTTTCATTAGGTCACAAGTCGTACACAAGGAAACCGTGTGTAACATAACAGTGTGTTTGTGCACTCACTCCAGGGTTACTACAAGCGTACACCAGCCTACATGCCAATCCGTAAGCGGGAGCGTCACGGCTGTTTCGCTGTACCGATGGTGCACTCCACCTACCTGGTGGACCTACAGAAAGAGGCCTCCGGTCAGCTGGCTTTCTATCCGCCACACCCGGAGTACAGCTGGGCCCTGGATGATGTCATCGTCTTTGCCTACTCCGCTCGCATGGCCGGTGAGACAAAAACGAGGAAAACAATACAACCCGCACACTCTTCTGCTCCGAATGTTACATTTTACTGAGACAACGTTTCGAGCCTCAGCTCTTCATCAGGTCGTCTTAAAAACTGTCACGCCCACATGAATACACTCCCACAGGTGACGTCATCAGTAGTGGGTGGACTCACAATAGCCACAGATAATTCATTCATGCATTTCATACTCGTAATATACATGGAAAATCACCATTATATCAAATGCAATTATATTTTGGAGACATCGTGTCGAATGTATAAATCCAAAAAGATTCTCGCTGTAACAAAAGTCTACTGATGTCTCCTCCTCGTCTGAGGCACTTCACATATAGATAGGTAGTTTCCATCGGGGATGTGGTTAAGGAATGATTCTGGATTTTTTGGGGGAGGAGATCTGATTTTACTACCATTTGTCTGATGTTGGGAAGGCATTTGCATTAGGTGAGACAAATGCAACAGAGGTAGACTCGTTATCTTAATGTCTTTCTCTGTGTGTTTTTGTATGTGTTTGAAAGCACGTTTTTTTTTTTTTCTCTCGCTTTTATCTTCTCAGATGTGCAGATGTACGTGTGCAACAAAGAGACTTATGGGTATTTCCCAGTTCCAATGCGTTCCCACGGCACCCTGCAGGATGAGGCGGAGAGCTTCCTGCATACTCACCTCGAGGTCATGGGTGAGTCCAGAGGTCAAAGAGCACTCGCAAAGACCCAAAGACCCACACGTGTCTTTGTACAATTTGAAGTTTGTTTGGTTTCAAATGTGTTGATCTGTTGTTACTCCAATTTTTTAAAAAGTAAGACAGGTTTTCCGGACATAGCCTAAAGTTATAAACATGGTTCCCACGGGTCCTTGAAATCCTTGAAAGTTTCAGGGGGAAAAAAAATCAAGGCCTTGAAAGTTTTGGAAAATAGACATACAACAAAACAAATATATTTTGTGCAAGAATAGAAACTGAGGCTCTTTTGATATTTTTTTAACATAACTTTGGAAATACCGGTAGGGTATTTTCTGCTGTCTGCATGCGTCTCCTGCAGTTGTGTCATTGTTTCACACGCCAGCTTGCAAGTTCTTGTTATAAAAAGAAACGGGGTGTGCACTAAAGTGCAATACAATGATAGATTATGTGGTACTGTAGCCCTATAAATCTTTAACTCCCAAAATCCCAATCTCAAAGACTCCAAAAATACATTCCATGTTATCAGAGTTAAGTATGGTCCTACTGAAACATCATATACTTATGTATACTATAGTCTTTGTGCAGCATTACTGCATGCAGAAACTGTATGATGTGTGGAAAGGACAGGCCATTATTATAGAGGCATCACATCCCCTCTTTACTGTTTATGAACTGCCATCCCTCTGAAGTAACCTATCTATCTACCAGTATTATACTGCCAAACAAACTGTAAAAATAACCTCTGCGTGTGCGGATGCTGCACCATATAATATGTAGAGCACTTTAATGGGATGCTGCAGGACGATATTAATGTGGAGGTGTCCTGTTGTTGATGTTTGATGTTGGTGCTGTTGTTATTATTGTCTGTTTATTTATCTGACGTTTGCTGTATGACACGAGATGAATTTCTGAAAGGACTAACATCCATCTATCTCTCTCTCTCTCTCTCTACCTACCTACTAGGGCTGTCTTTGGTTAAAGGAATCCTTAGTCGACTTACACTCATACAATTTTGACGGCTGATTGATGAGTTGATTTAATCGACAGATCTGTAAAACTGAGACCACGACTAAGACCAAAACGACTGATTAGTCGACTAATCGACTAAGAGGAGACAGCCCTACTACCTACCTACCTACCTACCTAGCTAGCTAGCTAGCTATAGCTAGCTAGCTAGCTATAGCTAGCTAGCTAGCTATAGCTACCTACCTACTTATGCATTGTAGGTGAGGAAATACTAATAGGATGGGCCGTGAAACCTACATAATGAATACCAATAATGATAAAATATACATATACTCATCTTGCTGAATTCTAGTGTGTATCATCATGAGCATCCCTGAAACACATTTTGGGAGCCCCTGTTCCACCACATCACACATTCTCTTTGTAACCTTCCCCCCTTTTTTTTTCTTTGGAAGTGAAAAATCCTCCTTTGGAGCCCTCCAGCTTCCTGTCTCTTCCTCCCAAGCAGCCAAACAAGATGGGCTTTGATGAGGTACACACACTCAATCGTATTCACACAGGGAAACACACACACACACACGCACACACACACACACACAATAACCTAAGCACGTGTGTGAGGTTTTGCTTTTGTGTGCACCCAGGTGTTTATGATAAACCTGGTGCGGAGATCTGACCGTCGCGAGCGAATGCTCCGAACTCTGTTTGAGCAGGAGCTCAGCTGTAAGGTTGTTGCTGCTGTGGATGGCAAGTACGTTTCTCATCTTCTTCCTCCCCCACTGCCCGTGTCTTCCTGATTTGTGCCTCTGCAACATGCGGTGTAGATTGATGTAGGGAGGCTGCGCTGAGACAAACAACCAGGTGAAAAGTAGTCGGTGCACGCTGTCAATTAAACAGAGTTTTAGCTCATCTGTGACTAAAATAAACTCTAATCTCTGTGCAGGCTATCCAGTCAGTAGGTAGCATCGTGCTTTACATATTTCAGGGCTCGACGTTAAGGCTTATCCGGGACAAATTGATTTTTTGTCGGGCAAGTGGAAGAGAAATTTACTTGCCCCACTGGATAAGATAAAAGTTATGAACAAACAAAAAATAGTGTGTGTCTTCACGTTATGTGCCACTCATTACTTGGATGTTTAGTTAAATGAATATATACAGAATACCTTGGATTTGGATGCTCTTTGTTGTCTATTTGTGGTGTTATGGTATGGATGCTTTGACCTGAGAAATTTAAGGGAAGATTTTACGACAGATCAAAGATGATGATTTAATATTTAACTTTTTAAATAAAAAACAGTACAGTAGAGTAACTTCAAATTTTATTAACTTATTAAATGTATTAACTCTTCACTCTTACCCGGACAAGTGACTTTTTTTCCTAACGGACAGTTTCCTCAAAAGGTTCATGTCGAGCCCTGCGTTTTATTGTCGGTAGGTCAGAGTATAGCTGCAGCTTTTATGAGGCCACCGATTTATTCTGAGAACACGACACAGAGAATTTTCTTTGGCTGATATGTAGGTCAGTAAATCCAGACGTCCTCGGGCCAGAGTTCTGTGATGACACATAAGAAACCAGGATGTACAGGGAGCTGTGTGCTGTCTGAGCGCTGGGAGAGCTGCTCTGTGTATTCAGCCTGTCAGAGCTTTAAGTACGTTACCTCCCCTTTGTATCATTCAGTGCACCTACATGCATTTGTAGCATTTGATTCACTGTCTTGACGTTGATTCTTGAAGTCGAGCTGAAATAAAAAATGCATCTCCGACCCTTTTAGATCACATCTCTTGTCATGCTGTGCACCTATTTAACAATATATGCCTTTTTAAATTATTTTTAATATATATATCAGCATTTCACTCATTTCTGTGCAGAAAACTAAATGAAATTGTTATTTTTAAATGCCCAACAGCCTCATCCTGCATTAGAAAAGCACGCAGTTAACGACTAATTTGGATGAATTTTGAGCAGATTATTTCCTGTGAATATTACAGACAATTCTGTCTGTATTATGCTTCTTTTATGACAAATTCAGGGTTTTCTTCTCCCTGACGCTTGGCCATTGTGCGTATGATTATTAGAAAAAAATCGGGTCTCCCGATGAGCGGTGAATTGTTTTCCCCTCTGGTGTGGACGAGGCTTAAACGGCGCTCTACTTTTTTTTACCTTCCTTTACCTGAATATTGTCTAAATCCATCGTTAAATAAATCAATAAAACAATCATTCTGCTGCATTAGACAGTGTTAACATAAAACGTCCACAGTGTGACGGCTCACCGTTCACCCAGACTGAAGTCATCTGGAAACCCAGACAGGAATCCACCGGTTGTGACCTTTCCTTTTCTAATGATTTGAATGAGGTGGGAAAAGTTGATCTTGTGATGAAACAGAAATTACTTTTTTTTTTTTTTTTTCCTGTTTTGGCATTTCTCTGTTTCTTGACGATGGAGACGAGGTATCTGAAGTGCTGCCGGCAGTTAAAGCAGAGAAACAAGTCATGATGCAAACACACAGTGCACACATCAAACCCTCGTGCTGCCATTAAATGTTATTACTTAACAGTGGTGGCACACACGCACACGCACATGCACATGCACACACACACACACACACACTCGTGGTAATAGTAGGATGTCTCTCTAGTCTGACCATTTATCCACAGCTCTGATCTCCTAAAGGGATTAAAAGGCTCAGCAGGCTATTACGAGACCTTACACACATGCACGCTTGCACACACACACGCACACACACACATACACACACACGCATGTAAACACCCTTTTACTCATTGTCAGAAAGCTTTCAACAGTATTGACGACACATGGCTAAGTGCCAGATGTGTCCTGCAGACAGACTGACGCACACGCACACACACACACACACACACACACACACACACACACGCACACGTCATCCTCCGCCCTGTGTCAGATTGATAACCTATGTTATTGATCACCTGTCTCTGTGCCCCCTAGAGGATGGACACACACTTACAAGCTAACGCTAAGTGATCTGTGTGCGTGCGCGTGTGCGCGTGTGTGTGTGTGTGCATGTGTGTGCATGTGCATGCACGTGTGTGCGTGTGCGTGTGCGTGCGTGCGTGTGCATGCACGTGTGTGCATGCATGTGTTGATTAATCGAAATTTTTATCGAAATCAAATTTGTTAAATGCTAAATGTGTCAAAATACCGTTTTAAATGAAATATTGTGGTACTGCAGAGTCCCGGCCTACACATAATATCCTACAGACTTAAGAAAACGTCTTTGTTTGGTGCAGATCCTGACAAAACACTTTCTAATTTGTTTTTCAATGAAAATGACAATAATGATGTAAACATGATCATTCCCTCTTATACCGCAATTCATATCGCAATTGCCATATCAGTCAAAATAATCACAATTAGATATTTTTTTTCAAATCGTTCAGCCCTAGTGTGTGTGTGTGTGTGTGTGTGTGTGTGAGACAGGATTAGACAGAAAGACAAAATGAAGTTCCTCAGCTTTTTAGGAATGCCTTCTTATTACAACTAGCTGGCGAAATGATTCGTGTGGAAAATGAAATGGCAGTAACTTCCCTCGGCGTGTCGAGAGAATAGAGAGAGTGCGGCGGGGGAGCCGAAGGCAGAGGCAGATTAGTACAGACAGGTTGTCAAACGGATGGTTTTATCATTTGTCTCTGTCTGCCTCACACCCGTGCGTACCTCTGACAGCTGCGAGCCGAGCAAATATTATCCGAGAGCTCCCGTTAATCAAGGCTGGAGCTGAGCGGGATTAAACAATCCAGAGAGGATGAACATTAGTATTCTCTTCTAGCTCCGGTGTGTTTACAGCGTGTATTTTTATACTGATGTTCATTAACGTGCTGTCCCTATCAAATAAATAAATCAATGAAATGAAATTAATTTACAAACATACTGATACGGGATGTTAGGTCTGATAGGATTTGAAATTCAACATTTGGATAATAATTATCTCTGCAGATACACGGTTTATTATAACCTTTTACCTTAAGGGATCCCTTTTCTATCGCTGAGTATTATATTATATCATATTATATTCAATTCATAACAATACCAGTACAGAACAACT
>JAOVVB010034797.1:0-15410 GCA_028570985.1 Heterobranchus longifilis
GTAGACTGCAGGGGCCGGGGATCGAACCACCGACCTTCCGGTTAGTGGACGACTGCTCTACCTACTGAGCCACAGCCACCCCTATATATAATATATAATATATAATATATAATATATAATATATAATATATAATATATAATATTGACAGGAATGTGCAATATATGAGTGTGCTATTTGCCAATGACAGTATAACGTCATTCAACCTCTGTAGCACCTGTGCTGTGTAAAAAAAAAAGAAAAAGAAAAAGTTAACGTACAGCCCTGTGATTACATGTTTCTTTTCTGTATATCTTTCAAACCAGCATTAAAGAGGAGCAGGAGGATGAGGAGATATGTGAAGGTTATCTCTATGAATCTCCGGAGAGCATGGACGAGCACGGCCACAGCCCAGAGATGAACCACGATGAAGACAACAACAACGGCAGCCCGGAGAGGCCCAATCTTCTTTTCGATCGCGTGCCTTCTCTCTGACTATGAGGTTTAAATTCTCCACCGGCATGGCCGCCTCGCTCACAGCCTGTGTGAACTGCTTCATCTACGTAACCAAACACTCTTGGGGAAATTTTTATCAGCATTTCTTATTTTTTGTTCTTAATCTAGTTCTCAATTCTTTCTGTACAGTAGAGTGAGATCACAAAAAAACGCATTTGTGAAGCTGTCTGTTCATGATTTTTCTTATTTTATATATATATGTGTACACAAAAGGACCATGAGAGAAGCCAAAGGAAAGGGAACATTGGTAGTTAGCACTTCACAATGACAAGTTTGCCCCCTCTGTGTAGCTACTTTATGCTATGTTGGGGCCTCACTACCTGATTTTATTTTAGTAGTCATAATATATTAAAAAAAAAAATTGTAGAGGTAAAAAAAAAAAAAGGTTGCTTTAAAAATTAAAATGTTCACTGCCAACATGATCTGATATATTTGTATTTAAGGTATAATCAATTGATCAAAAGAACACGTAGCTTCTTTATACTTGTTGGTCTTTTTCACCCCTTCCACAAACATTTCTGAATTCGCTCTAATCGAGCTTGTAAGAGTAGATAATATAGATTTACCATCATTGTAAACCAATGCATCTCTATGAATAATAAATCCCTCATGAAAAATGTGTGTACTGTATGCGTCTTTGATCTAGTGATACTTGCACGTCGGCGAGAGCCGGGGCCGGAGGCATTGTGATATCTCAGGAGCTCATGGAGCGAATTCCTTCAAATTTGGCACAAACGTCCACTTGGACTCGATGGTGAAGTGATTAGATTTTGGTGGTCAAAGGTCAAGGTCACTGTGACCTCACATAACATGTTTTTTGCCCATAAATCAAGAATTCATACGCTATTCACACAAATGTCTAACGGGATAAAACAATGATATTTTATATCCAAAAGGTCGACATCACTATGACATCATAATGTTCTGCAAAAACATTTTGCTGGTCATTATACAACACTAAACCTCTGATTTCAAATTTGTCCGATACTGAATTGTGACACTAAAAACTGTGCTGATTGTTTAGATCTTCTGGGCTGCCGGGTTGAAGATGTGTGTGAAGCATCCACGTATTAAAAAAAAATCCACCTAACACCTTTTATTAAATTCCTTCAAAGTCTCCTCTACATATATTATATGAGAGTGGACAGACAGATGTAAACTGCAACTGGCAGAGGCAACCGCGAGGCGGTAATTCTATTTCCATGATTGCCTCGGTGGTAAGCGGTGTTTCACATAATGAAATTATATCTGGGTGCAGTTTTGACCTGATAACAGCCCCACTTCTCCCAGTCAACGGTAATGACTTCTTAATGGAAGGTAATGGAAGAAAGCAAATGGTCTGGCTGGCAAACTTTCCACTGTGGTTTTGTGGTATGTCTCATTTTTTATAAATGTTATAAATTCACCTGTGTTCTGTCAGCAGAGGCGATCTACAAACCGTTGTGCTGTTAGAAGCAAGATAAATAAGGGTAAGATCATTTAATGAAAATGCTATTGTGGTATTGTTATTATCTGTCATTACTTGCTGTATCCAGATGTTTGACTTTCTATTGACATAAATGTCACAATTGAATGGATCATCCATGCATTATGTATCACAGATTTGCAGTTGTGCTTCCAGTTTGGCCAGTATTGATTGATGTGGAGTGTGCTCACAGTGTGGGTGTGTGCATGATGATGGGAGGTGCTCGGGCTCACAGGGGGGTGCACACAGTTGCAGATGCTACCGATCACACTGTTGGATATTTAACCATTATACAGACAGGTAATCTTTAAAAAGTCAATTATTTGGCAGAATTAATGAGTGTTTTGTTCATTTTCGACCTCGGTATACAGGCACATTCTGCATGATTCTTTCACTTAGCGTGAGAACAGGATGTTGCAATAATGATTTATTGCCGTCTGTCTTTAGGTTATTATAATACCATTATTCAGGCAGCGTTTTGCATGTGTGTCTCACTCTGGTCTCTCCACTTTGCATAAGATGACAGCTCCTTTAAAGCTTCCTGTGAATGATCAGGATGGCATGGAGCTTGAGAAAATAGAGGACCAGGTGTCTGATGGTAGGTTGTTGTTGTTGTTGTTGTTGTTGTTGTTGTTGTTGTCGTCCATGCTGCTTAGATGAAGTTATTGTTAGTCACAGCTAGAATAGTGTGATTGATAGATGTGGTGCATGCCAAATGTCAGTGGAGGAGTATATTTTCACACAGTATATATTTTCCTCCTGCCCGATTCAATCCAGGAAACTAGATCCAAATAAAAGCTTGCAAATCAATAATCTCTCCTCACTGAAGTTTTATTGAGCAAGCCTCCTCCATTATACACTTCAAGTCTCACCTCCCTGACATACTGCATGTTAATGGTGCTCTGAATTATTCAAACTGTCTCATAGAGGATCCGAGGAACTTATCTATCAGACACAGGGCTGTTTTTTTTATTTTTTTTTATGATTTTGCTCTAATTGCTTGTGTCATTCTTTGAAAGGCATCCTCACGCCGGTGATGGACAATCCACCCGGAAAGATGACGGGAAAGGTGGCGAGTGAAGCGTGCAGACTGAGCACCATCTCAGAGAAACAGCCAGACAAGCTGGACACAGATCCCAGTTCCCATGATCCCCTGGGTGCCAGTGGGTGGGGTGGATCCAGTTTCTCCATGTGTTCGGACAAGTTTAAGAACAGCAGCAGTCGTTTTTCCTCTGATGATTCATACCAGCCTGGCAGTGGAGGTATTGTGTAAGCAGTGTTGGGAGGGTTACTTTTATTCCACTACAGATGACTGAATACATGACCTGAAATGTAATTTGTAACGTATTCCATTAGATTACTCCAATTCAGTAACATATTCTAAATACTTTGGATTAAATAATTTGTGTACAGAATTTGGATCCACTACAAACTTCCAACAAGTTTCATGGAAATCGGGCTGGTAGTTTATCTGTAATCTAACAAACAAACATAGAGTTAATAAAGTAATCCCTTCAAGTAATCTATTTTTAAAGACTAACTGTATTCAGAATACCACTAATTTAAACTGTAACTACAACAGTTCCTCATTCTTAGTTATATTTTAAATACATCATCTGAATACTTGTAATACTCCCCAACCCTGTGTATAAGTCCTTAAGTACAACCGTTGATGAAACTGAGAAGCCCTGATTGAAACTATACTGATATTATGCAAATGTATTTATTTAGGATAAGCCCCTTGAGATGAGTCTTCTTGTTTTCCAGCGGCTCCTACACATAATACAAACAATCATGGCAGCAACAGACGCAAACAACAAAAAATGAAACAGTTAAACATACAGATGAAAAAAAAAAAAATCTAACACAAAAATATCAAATAAATACATCCATTAAATGGCCATAAAGTATAAGGACAGATGTTCAATAATGTCACTTAAAACATGTAGGCTACAATTAGTCTCAAAATAGGAGATAGATTTTAGATTTAGATTTATTGTCCCATCAGAGGGATATTTGTTTCCTCAGTCAGTACACATAACATATGTTAACATATAAACATGGCAACACACAGCAGCATACAGATACACACAGCAGCATACACAAAAACAGAAACAGTGTCAGCAGCAGAGGACGAAACTCCTGCTGAAACGTGTTTCTCCACACTGTGACGTCACAGCAGAGCAAAGCAGTGTTAAACATGCTGATACTGATACTGAATGATGTCAAAGACTGAGTGATAGAAGGTAAATTATTCCAGTCTTAATCATAAAAGCTTGTTTTCCAATTGCTTTTGTTACTGTAGGAATAAAGAAGAAAAGATGAGCAGAGTACCACAGTACTTTCAAGTATACAGTACAAAAACTATTGTGGGTACTGATAGGTGCAGTGTACACATTTAAATATTAGTTGCAACCAATTAATGTGTCTTCTGTGTTTATATGTGATCAGCACTGTGACGCTTTCAGATGGTGTCATTTCTTTACTCTTTAATTCTTTTAGACAGCAGACATTTTGTCTTATCAAAGCAGGAAAAGCACAGGTGTAAATAATAACATTAACGATGTCAGTAAGTCAGTCGTTAATGTTATTAATTCCACCTGTGCTTTTCCTGCTTTGGCAACTCAAAATGTCTTGTGAAAAGGGTCTATTGTTGGATAAGCATTTTCATCCATTTTTTCTCTATCTCTTCTTCTATTCTGCCTCGTCACTGCCACCAGATGACTGTGCAGGACTTCTGCTCGCCTGTCTGCACTGTCGTTTCTACGAGTTGATGGTCCTCCTGCCGGATACGTGTGAGAGGGCCGTGAGCCGCTGCTTTCCCTCGTACAAATACGTCACGGCGTCCAGTGAGAGAGAGCAGCAGCAGGGGAAGGACTGCTGCAATTACACGCTGGAGCTGGACTGTAACTGCTGTGGCTCCTGTCAGGACGCAGGAGAACTTATAGAGCTGGCCATGGAGATATCAGAGGTGTGCTATCGCTGAGAGTTCACTTCAAACTGAAATCACAAACATTATGAATCTTAAAAAACTTGAATGCTCAACAAACAAAATTACCGTCTCATCTTATTCATATATATACAATACATTGCCTGCATTTCATATTGGCCGCATGTGGAAATTCACATGATCTGTAGCTTGTGTGCCTCAGCGTTATTCACACAGGTAACTGCTGCCACCCTGTGAAACTGGTGGTTGTTATAATAAAAGATGAAAATAGCTCATTTCACGCTGACGCACCGAGCAAAGTAATGAAATGTCAACATCCTGTCAGGACAGGAGTGTGCATGTTGAGCCATTTCCACGTCCTCGTCTCTGACATCCTGTACGTTTCTGGTGTCACTCCATAAAGCATGAAGACATTTAGGAGAGCAGGGGAGATCTGACAGCATGCTTTCAAATAACTGCAGCCATTCAAGTTCAGTCTGAGTGACAGGAGGAGCGCGGATTCAATAAACTGAGCGGCCTCAGATGCTAAAATGTAAGTATAGAATGGAAATAGATTGATATTATGCATTAAAATGACTCTTTTTGTAATTTGTGAGAAATGATTCTGTAGTATGAAATATTATTGCTGATTTTAAATGTGCAATGCCATTATAAATGAATTTAATTAAGCTGTTACACATTAAATTTATGGCAGAATAATGTCATGCCTCTCATCTAGAAATCTCTTTTTCTCAAAATATGTTTATTTTGTTGCGGTTCATGCAGTACTGTGCACTCTGTGGTTATACATCCATTAGTGTGCTGCACTGACTGGAGGAGGTGAAATACCTTTCTATTTTAGGCTGCTGTCACTCACGTGTGAAACATGTACAGCAGTGGTGGAAGAAGTATTCAGATCATATGCTCAAGTAAAAGAAGCATAAAAGTACTCTTCTTTTTTTTTTTTTACTTAAGAATACTCAGATTTAACATTGTACTCCAAGAACATCAACACTGATGCAGAAGAACCAGAGCTATTGTCTTTTTTTATTTTTATTTTTATTTTTAATTGCAGGCAAAATTCCTCTAATCTGGTGCCTGCATTACCCACAATGCATCTCGACCACTGACAGTTCAGAAGGCAATTCGGGTGTGTTTATGCTAGTAGCGGCTAATGTAGTCTGGCCACTTCTTTCTAACCCCCCAATTTTTTAATTTTCAAACTTGTATTCTTCAGAACCAACTGATGCTGCCTCAAGTGACATCACTCGAGGCAATTTGTCAGATTTTGCACAGCTCCCTCTGGAGCCACAAAGGGCTTACACAACTTTTTTTCACTTGTATAGTACGACTCCCCTAGACCTGTAAACAGACGTTGATGTGTAAAATCTATGGAGTTCACCTTTTAGTAAAAGTACTGAAGTATTGTCAGTAAAATATACTGAAAGTATGAAAAGTAAAAGTGCTCTCTACTGGAATGGCAGAGATGTTTAAGGTGCTCATCATTGATAAAGAGAGTGATTTTCCTGACGGTCGGTGTAATTCATCTTACTGCCATCCATTTTTGAAAGCACAACGAAAGTTTAACGACTGATTTCCTGCTTCTTCTTTTTTTGTATTGTAGGTTGCAGTTCCTGCTATGAAAGAAAAATTAGTGTGCTGAGCTGAGACTATAATTATGTGATTAGATGGTAATTTTGTTGCAAGCGGAAACCAATTTTCTTTTTCTCAGACAATAGATATTTGACAGTTTAAAAGCCTTGCATTGACAAGCAAAACACAAAAGACAATCAATCAACAGAAATAATAAGCAGACAAATGTGCATTTGGTTCTTCCTTCTATTGAATATGGATTCGTTAGTATCTTGTGCACACACAAGGTAATAATTTATGTGCACAAGCTATTATTTTGTTCGCACAAGATTAAAAAATAATTTTCAGGACTTCAGGAGCTTATTAACAAGATTTATTAGAAATAGAAGCAAACCAAATGTTTGTTGAGATGGATAACCATCCCAAACAAGTTTCAAGTCTCTTAAAGCTGATTTTCATGCTGTACTTAGTCTCGTGTAGCCAGACTTATCTCCACGTATTTCCTTAAATGATGTCAGCATATTCTTTGTAGATCTATACAATCAATTCACTGAAAGAACAGAGCAGGCCTGCCTTATCACACGATCCAAATCTGCAAAACTTTTCCGCGTGTAGGTTGATAACTCGAGGTTGTCGTTTGTTTCCTGTAGTGAAGGGACTTTGGGAACGAGAACACGGACACAGACTTCCTGTGCGGACAGGAAGTAAGGCTTTATCCCGGCAATGTTTGGTAAACCCGCCAGACTTGTTGCACTGAAATGACCTCATTTCTTGGTAACAAAGCTCATGGCATTAACATATTTCTGAGAACTTATTTTCATTGATTTCAAATGTTTGGACAATTTCAGTGTGTTAGTGTTGTTGTGTCTGCTGTGCTTTTGGGGTTATGTTTTTCTTTGTTTCATTAATTCATATCATTCATGTTTAGTGCTTCCTTTGTTACTCATCTCCTCTTTTCAGATGACTTCACTTTTCCCACCACTTTTGATGATCTGCTCCGTCCTGATTAGCTCCACCTGTCCCTCGTTAGTCCTGCACTCACCAAACCTCCTCCTCACCTGTCCCCCATTAGTTTGACCATTTATACCAGCTCCTTAGTTCTTTGTCAGTTTGTCTTTGTTGCTTTACTGCTTTTGGAGGTTTTAGTCTCGTGTAGCCAGATCTATCTCCACAGCATGTTAGCCTGTAACCTGCCTGCCTTTTTGGACTGTATGTTTCTAATAAATCACTGAACTCCTCATCTGTAATCTGCGTTTGGGTCCTTCTCCTGCGACCTGCACTCCAAACTTTGACTTAACGTTAACAATGCAAATGGGTTTGTTATTAATCCATCTACAGTTTTTACCAAACAAACAGTAGAAGCGAGCATACATGTTGCATGACAGCATGCATGACAAAAACACTCGTTTTCTAAAGGTCAGCTGAGTTGATTTCTCCAGCTACAACTTGAAGATTTACAGAGTAAACTTCCATATGAAGCTTGCAAACTGCAATAGCTTCAGAGTAGATTTATGATTATACGTATCGTCATATTAACAGTAAACATTTCTAAATGATTTTTCCCCACAGAAATGTATAACTATTACACATTTTTTGTCTTTTCTGGCTGCAGAGAGGGTGTTTCCAGCATTGCTTCCTGGGAAGGCAGTCAACACTGACATGCTCCTCATGGTGTATGTTGCCCACCAGAGGGGGCTGCTGACGGCAGCAGCACTGCATGCTGGGCCTCCCTGGCCTTGGTGCACAAATCCCTCAAGGAGCGTCTGAAGAACTCTGCTGGCTCTCTGTGGCTGCGTCTCCCCGCAGGACCAGGACATGCAGGTATAATAATAGACCACAAAGAATGTCAAGATTTATTTTTGCTCTTTTGAACTTAGTAAAAACAGGTAAAATGCAATTTCTGTTAAGATGAAATATGTTGATTTAACATTTTTCTGTTCTTTTACTTGAAGTCCCCCTATATCGACCATTTCTGAGCAGTAAATAAACATTTAATATAGAGATGCACAGATCCACTTTCTTTCAGTTCTGATCTGATACCTGAATTTGGATATCGGTCGATACCGATACCAGAGCTCTTTCTGCATAAAATTTGCATTGCATTCAATTTAAATGTATTCCAAAGCAATGTTTTTGAACTGTAGGTTAAGTAAGCTTTACATGCAAATCTGTAGGTCTAGGAATGCAAATTGCTATGGCAAGCTCTGCCCGTCTAATTCATAGAATTCTGGGAGGCAAAAAATATAAGAACTACTGGATATCTTTGTTCAACTGTTTATTTATAAATAAATATAAATATTTATAATTTGTGCTACACCATTTTAGCTATGGGCTTAAAATTGCATCATTACATATTTATTCATAAAAAGACTATGAAATCTGGATCCGTACGTGGATCTGTGACGTCAGTCTGATATCTGATCAGTGAATGACGTCAGTATTGACACCCAATACTGATATTGGATCTGATTGGTCCCAACTCTAATACATGGCTCATCATAATACAATTGAATGTATAGTTGTGTGCAAAAAATGTTTGTTAATGTCATAACTCCTTCTGTGGGCAGCTATTAGTGGAAGCTGCAGTACAAACAGATAATGAATGACATGTCTAATTGTGGACAAATACATTAATAAACACTTAAAATAAGCATGTATATTCCTATAACCATATAAAGCATTTATTAAATGTTTGTATAGTGCTTTTAAATAGGGGGACTAAAAGTAAACCTCATCAATAAATAACTGGATATTTACAAAACGTTTTTAGATTGCATCTAAAAATCATCAGAATTTAGATTTTGAGGAAGAAAAACACAAGCTCTACAAACATTCAAATAAAACTTTTAATATTTCTCACAAGATAGTTTCCACATTGAGTACCAATGAGTTTGAGCTGACTAATCTGAAACCAGTGCCGACAGTAACTATTGCTACATTCATCTCATATAAACCGTAACAATAAGAACAGTAGCAACATCAGCGGAGAACATCCGTCTGTGTGTGAACCACAGGAATGAGAATATAGTGAGCGGAAGATTTCTAAACTGAGCAAACATGGTTTTTCATTAGTGGTTTACCCATAATGTGCCATAAAGATTCATTATGAGGAGTCAGTCATAGAGATGGCTTTAAATGAAGTGCCACTACCATCGTTATAACCTGTCACATTTCAGGGTTTAAATGATTTATCTATTCCATTAAAAAACTGATCTGGGTTCAGTCAAAGGGCAATGTTACAGGCCTGTGTGTATTGCACTATTAAGGCTCAGTAGCTGGGATCAGTGTTACGGTAAAAGGCCGTTTTACGGAAGAGTTTACAGCCATGCCAGAGGCTCTGTGAGGCACAAGACCGCCAGAAATGTCAAACCTGCTGGTGGCGCTAGATGAAAAAATCAGGGGATCACCAAAAATAATTAGGATGAATCCACTGGGCACCATGAATGTCTGCACCAAATGTCATGACAATCCATCTAATAGTTGTTATATATATTTATATATTTCAGTCTGGACCAGAGTGGTGGGCTGACTGACACTGTCATCCCCAACACCATGCTGCTATAGTGAAATACTTTTATAATTTATCATTACTATTAAATGTTGTTTCATCATGATTATTTTCAAAGCATCGCACTTTTCCCCAATGACATTTTTATTTCAAAATGTTGCTTTTCATGACGGTGTAGTTTCAGCCGATCACATGCCCCCACCCTCTCTGCAGGCGACGACAACCACACACTTCTGCTCTTCACAGCTGTGTGTCTTTCTCTGAGGAATGACTTTAGAGACACAGCATCGCCAAAATATCTCTGAATAATGTTAACACAGGCTCTATGTAATCCAAGTTTATAAAGCCAACCTAGCGGGTTAGCTGGGTAGCCAGGCAGCATTGTAGCGGTCAGTTACTGTCCATGCTTTGTGTTTTGTTGCTGCAGTGGATAGTCTGTGTCAGTTTTAATGTTGTTGTTGCTCCAGCTAACAGGAGCTTGCTGGCTAAATGTTGTGGCTGTTGTTAAAGGCTGTGGGGAGGATTGAGTGATTAAGTGAGGGGTGATGAAAATGTTTTAATAAAGGGGGTGGTGACAATTTTGAAATAAAAGTTTGGGGCGTGCTGGTGGTTCAGTGGTGGAGCGCTATAGTCCTCGCTGCAGCAGCTGAGGGTTCAACTCCCGCCTGCAGCCCTTTGCTGCATGTCGTCCCCTCTCTCTCTCCCATATACTGTATATATACTGTTATATACAGTCTATGTATATATACAGACCGTATATATACAGACTGTATATATAGTCTATGTATATATACAGTCTGTATATACAGTCTATGTATATATACAGACTGTATATATATATATATATATATATAGTCTATGTATATATACAGACTGCATATATAGTCTATGTATATATACAGACTGTATACAGTCTATGTATCTATACAGTCTGTATATACAGTCTATGTATATATACAGACTGTATATATAGTCTCTGTATATATACAGACTGTATATATAGTCTATGTATATATACAGACTGTATATATAGTCTATGTATATATACAGACTGTATATATAGTCTGTATATATACAGACTGTATACAGTCTATGCTCTCTCCCCTTTCCTGCCGATCTTCAGCTGTACTACCAATAAAGCTAAAAAACTAATCTTAAAAAATAATAATAAAAGTGTCATTGGGGAAGTAAAAACAGACTTTTGAAAAAAGGGCACTTTGAAATCATAAAAAAAATCTGTACAGAAGTAAAAATGAAATAAATAAAACACTTTTGACATGAAAATAATAATGATGAAATAACTTAATGATGATAATGGGTTTTTAATAATTTATTAAATTATTTCAGAATTCATTGGTTTACTTCTATATTTGACTCTATTTACTTTTCTGATAATTAATTTTATAATGCCTTATTTATTTATTTATTTATTTATGTAGTACTTTGGGGCTTCCATAATAACAAAGCATTTCTTTCGTCTGAGAGGCTAAATAGTGTTATCTTGTACTGACAAAGCTTTCCTACTGCTCTTTAAAGTACTTTGGCTCTTCCGTTAATCCACGAAGCACCAAACACCAGAATATAAACAACAACATTTTGCATCACTGTCTTACAACTCCTCCTACATCACCAGGGTAACAGAAACAACCGTAAGGCACTTAAATCAATTAAAAAAAAAAGGTAATTACTTTGACACTGTTTTTTTTTTTTTAGAATCCATAAGGAGATCACATTGTCGAGACATGACGCCGCTCTGCAGGCACAACTTCAACCATTGCATAGTTTAACAACATGGAGGCTGTGCTGTAACAGGGCTCTCAATGCATGGCGTTAACAGAGGCATACTTACGCAATGTTGAAAACAAACTGCTGAAATATACAACAACCGTACACCGTAAAGAATCTACAGTCTCATACAATATTCTGTATGCATTTGAGAAGCCAAATACAATAGTTAGTTTATGCTTAAAAAAAAAAAGAAAAAAAAAAGGCGAACAAACCACGTTTCAAATTACAGAGGTCATTCCAGTGTTTTGACAATGTCATGCATTTCATACAAAATCCCAAAGCAGTCTCCTTATACTCCTTGGCAATATAAATGTTCACATAATGGAAAATAAAGCATCCTGAATGTGAAATGTCACCACAGTGGTCTAAAAAAAAACAATAATTTAGGAAATGGATGGACAATTATAAAAACTCAGCACTTGCATCAACATGTGTGAAGTATTACACCGTGTGTGTGTGTGTGTGTGTGTGTGTGTGTGTGTGTGTGTGCTAAATACCACCTGTTCGTCTGACCACTATACGGACAAGAATACAATAAAAAACGTAACTGATTCATCTTCGTCTTAATCATCCATCAAAGATTTATAGATTTATGTAACAATCAGATCTATCGAGTGAAATCAGCTTATTGTGTGTGTGTGTGTCAGGCATTTTGATTTGTGCTAAAATTCGACTAGTTTTGAAACTGCGTTATATGGAAAAAGAAAAAAGAAAACGTTAACTTAATTATTTGTTAAACTGAAGTGTTTCAGTGGTTTTTTGGCAGTGAGGAATGTATATTGGTAATATATCAGGATGCGTCAGTGTGGTGACTTTTCTCTTGTCGCTGGATTGTTGTGCTGCGTCTTGCTCATTATGAATAAAACACTGAATAAAAGACTAAAATTAGCCGTTATCAATGTTGATTTTGTTCATTTTAATTATCTTCAAGGAGACATTTTAGCATCCTCCTTTTTTAATGTGCTTTTATTTATTATAATCTTAGTTATTTAAAAAGGCTCTAGATGCCTTGTTATAAATACTTTTAGGGGAATGTGTACATAAAGATACATAAATAAGATCAAATCTACAAATGATTAATATTTGTCAAGGAAGAAATTTCAACTGGAAGACTGACAAAAGACTCAGCTAACAGCCAAAAAAATGTGCATAGCAATACAACATGGATGTATACACATCTTAATAAGGCATTGGCACATTCAAGTTCAATCTAAGACACAAGGAGTGTAAAGCACTATTGTAATAAATAGTTTTTTTTCTTGTTTTTTCTTTAAATTCTTCTATTATTGCTAGTGATTTAAAAAGCAGTGTTCATCTCAACACAAAATATCTACATTTCTGACCATGATTTATAACTTCCCTAGATTCTTTGGAATCAATAGAAATAAACATAATCTAGCCTCTATTCAAAGATGAATGCATATTTTTTGTTTTAAATATAAAAACTTTCTATTTTTGTAACTCATTGTCATCAAAGTATTGATTAAAGCAAATATAATCAGTCCTTGAAATCAAGGTCGAGGGCTTGAAAAGACAAAGATATCACAAAAAAAAACTAACAAAAAAAAAAAAAAAAACATGAATGGAAAAGATTCAATACATGTAAACACGGGTAGGGGGAGAAGAAAAAAAAACAAAAAAACACAACAAACAGGAGAAAGCGTCTCCAGCAGCTGGGAGTGTGTGTTAGCTACGGACAGGAGGGTGGAGATGCAGGCGAGGTTTCTTCCAGTAGCGGGTGCTAACAGCCCTGATCATTCTCATCCATGCTCACGCTGCTCTTACGACTGCTGTCCTTTGAGGTGTCTGGGGAGACGGACGAGAGCAACGGGTCCCCCCCTCTCACCGGTGATAAGGTGTCTTCCATGAGGATGTCGTTGAGTTTGGAGCCCGGCTTGCCGTGAACGCTGTAGTGACCCTCGGGGAAGTTGGAGTGGCCTTCGTTTAGCTCCAGGGCGCCGGGCGTTTCTGGAGTGCAGGCCGGGTGGTGTTGGTGGTGCGGGTGGAGCGTGTACAGGTCCTGGTGACAGTCCTCCAGAGCGGGCTCCTGCTTAATGGACCGGGCGGCGAGTTCAGCGGAGCAGAGTGCCGGAGACGTGATGACCAGACCGTGAGCCCGCGCCTGCATCTCTAACTCCTGCAAACCACAGAGACGCACGCAGGTTAGTCGCAACGTCCATCACCATCAGTCTTCTGTTTGTCAGGACGATCAGTGTGCTGTTTCACTTGCTCTGTGGTTGGTCAGGGATAAAGGTACAATACACTAATCCAAACCGGTTAGCAGAGGTGTTAAACGCAATAACAAGACGGAGCATTGCTTCAGTATCCCCTCCTCTCCAAAATAAAACCGACCCGGTAATTTACACGAGTTAAAAACACTGATAGAATAAAGCAGTTTCATGTTAAGAATCTGCTTTTTCGATGGACAAAGGACGTCCCGGAGCCAAGTTGCTGCTAACGTTTGCTCAGCTTGTTTCTCTGATAACTTAAGATGCAGACGTCCGATGACTAAAATCCTTCATCCGGCTAAGATACATCGTTAAAAACCACTGGGATCTTAAAAAGTGTATCATAAAAGTGGCTTAAAACTGGGAAAAAAGTCAATTTATGACAGCATCTGGCAGACAACACTGACGACTGACACATGATCAAATGACACAGACCGTTACCGAGAATAAAATGACAGATTTCTCTGAGTTTGAAACATTTGGATAATGTAAGTGCACAACTCAACTAAATATATATCAGAAGTCGTTTCTCGACATTTTAAACAGGAAAAGTTACATATTACTGCATATCTTTAAGTGCTGGTGAGTTTTTTAGTTTTAAATCCCCACTTGACTGTGACTGACTGAGCCTTCACTTTTCCCCACTTGACTCAGGAGGTTTTCTGTTCTCCCCTGGTCGTGCTGCTCTAAATAATTACCGCGACACAAACGCACTATGTGATCAATCACTCGATGTCTGCTGAGCCGAATCACACAGATCCTGACGCCTCTCGTCTTGTGATCAAGTAGTTAGAAGATGAATGATGGGTCCAAACAGCCGCCTCCCTTCTCAAATACGCTGCCTTTGCTGTGCGAATAAGCGGCTCTGCTTGTTTTCCCTGAGGCTTGACTTATTTCATAAAAGTGTAATAATTCATTACTGACAATCCTGTCTCTTTTACCCTCTGTACACACGGCACATCCTGGAGTTTTCCTTTTATAGGGGACATATTATTCTACTTTTCAGGTTGTATTTTTGGTTTCTACTAGAACATGTTTACATGCTTTAATGTTCAAAAAACACATTATTTTTCTCATACTGTCAGTCTCAATATACCTGTATTCACCCTGTCTGAAATGCTTTGTTTTACCGCCTGTCTCTTTAAGCCCCCCCCCTGAAAAAGCCCAGTCTTCTCTGCTTGGTCGGTGTTTCCGTGCCTTCCGCATCTGTGCTTTCTGCTTCTCTGCACCGTCGTTGCAGCAGAGGAATGACAGTTACGACACTGTAGCTCAGGCATGTCCAAAGTCCGACCAATCGTGGTCTGCCGGCTACTTTTAAATGGTCCCTGGCTTGTCTCTCAAAATACACTATGTGGCCCAGCACACAATATTGGTTAGATGGTAAACAAGCAGGTAACGGACGGTTA
>JAOVVB010034870.1:0-15405 GCA_028570985.1 Heterobranchus longifilis
AAGTGTCCCAAAACACAATGAAAACACGGTAAACACGCGGAGCTGCTGGACGAGGCTGCCACCCGCGGCGGCGCTCTGAGGTTATGCTTGAATCGTTTCAGTCAAAGCTCTCCTCTTGTTGTTTCTCCATTGTGATGATATTTCTGCTTTTCTTTGTCTTATGTGATAATAAACTAAATATATTTGCATTTATGGGTGTTGGTCAGACACAACAAGACATTTGAAACTACTAACTTATAATGGGCATTTTCACAATGTCTTTGACATTCCATAGACAAAACGAGTAATCGAGAAAAATCACATCACACAGTTTAAGTTGGTAAAATGTTAAAATCTCAGCGTTTTTCTAAATAATGATGTCAGGCTCTGGATTAAAACTAACAATCTTTACCTTGACCCTGTCATCCACCCAGAAGGATGCAGGTAATGATGTCATCTAAACAAAATGGGGGCCTGAGATTACGTGGGATGAGAAAATGACAGATGCCCTTGGATCCATATATGACTCATTTCAGAGCAGACCAAGGCCAGACCATGTTTAAAATCCCCTTTCGTCCTTGCTTGCAACCTGACATACATAAATGACTCTTCTCTGTTCAGATGTTTGTCTGTGGATGCACTCCAGATGCTGCCTCACCCAACTCCTCCACAAATTAACATTAATGTTGTTTATTCATATCTAAATCCTGTTTTCCACATGTATAGAGGAGGGCAAATAAGCAAACACTAGAACATAAATTAATGAAAATAAATAAACAGTGTATGAGCAAAAAGACATCTCTTTGTCTTGTGCCCAAACTGCACCATGTTTAACTGTCATGCGCACCCAAAAGAAATGCGCAACGGCTTTTTTACGCACAAACCCCTGCGAGCATCGGACACACCTTACAGCACATTCGATGGCAGATAAGGACATTCTTCACATTCCTATAATAACAGCGGTTTTTTTCTGTACCTGCATGAAATGACAGCTGCTCCGTCACGCCTAATGAGCCCCAACAGCTGCAAACAAGTTGTTTTTTTTTACCCCCTTCAAGTTTAAGAATATTCCCACGATTCTCGTATTCACCGTGGAGCTGAGGAGGGGTCCAAAAACAGGATCCACAAGAAATGCGCACTCAATATCTGCAAAGGAAAGAGAGAAGGAGAAGGAGAGGGGGAGAGAGAGAGAGAGGGAGAGAGAGAGAGAAACTGCAAGAGGTGAAATATGTGGTCGGATCCATTTTCTTCTGCATGTCACCACGAAAGGACGATTCAGTCTCATCTCAACAAAACGGAGTTTAATTTAAATAGGTTTGCTGCTTATCATTTCCAACATATTTTCGACGGATTTTTTTCCCTGGGAGGTCTCTTTGCGCACCTGGCGCAAAATGTCTCATCATCACCATCCTGCGCTTTTTCTGCTGCTGAATGTGAAATGATCCAAACTTGAGGTAAGACAATCGAAAAACTATTGTTTGTCTTTTTAGTGTCTGAATGCAATAACTTGATGTAATCATTTTTATTTGCTTTTAACCACAACCGCAAATCAAACCATAAATGGATGTGCTGCACGCACGCACACACACAGCTGTGGTGTGAAATTACACGATAGACGTTTGGATTTGTAACAATCTGTTGTATTAATGGAGATATTAATGTGCAGGGAGCTAATTTGTCAACCACACAGTGTTTTTTAATAACTACAGATGTGCGTCACCGTTCTCCACTCAGATTTGTCCCATATTTAAATATGTCAGGTTAAAACATGCTTTTAAAATCTAAATAGACACTGAATGTGTTTTTTTTTAATCAGCCAGGGAAATTTATGGTGATCAAATTAAATCTCACATCCCCCCCTCATCCGCGCGCACACGACGCGCCCATGCTGAACCTCCCTCACAAAAAAAAAAATCATTACGCAAATCGTTTCTTCTCCAAATTATAAAGAGCTTCATGTCATGTTTGCACATTTCACTTTAATGTCAAATGCTTTTATCTGGATTTCTGAAATAATACACTTTTTTTGTTTTTGTTTAGGAGAAAATGGATTCTCTGAAACGATCTCCTGTCATGGAGAGAAAAATGAGCTCCATCACATGATGGACGACGTGCGTCGGCGGCTCAAAGACACTCGTCGTTCAGGTAAGAACCTCAGATCTTTGTGTGTCAGTAATCTGCATTTCAAACGCCTGTACATTTTCCTGTTACGGCTCCCCAACTCTGAGCTGTGAGCCAAACCTGTTCAGCTGGAAAATGATGCATGAGGGCCATTCCAGAGAATTAACCCAGGCCATGGCCCTTTTTTAAACTTCACCTCGGGTAAATTCTCCCCCCTCTTCTTTTGAGCCTCTAAATTAATTCGGATTGCCTTTGCGCAGGGCGCAGATCTGTAAGAAGGTTTTTAATAGCTCGTCAGTTTGGAGACGCTGCAGATGTGATGCTTTAGTGCCGCGGGCCCCGGGGAGCTCAGTGAAAAACAGGTGGCATGTTGAATCACGTGAAGTACTCGCGCCCTCTTGCGTACAAATGAGTAAATTGCACCGTTGCTAAGTATTTTCTTACTGTTGATCACTGGCCTCCTAATGCACAATCTGAGGACGTTTATTAGCCGATGTAAAAGTATGCATTTGATAACAATAAATATCTCTGATTTAAAAAAACAAACAAACAAATTAAAAAGCATAGGTGAAATTTTGGGGAAATAAAATTATCTACAAGACTCTTAAGTATTTGAATTTGATGGGATGATAATAAAAACACAAGGTGCCTTGGTTTTGATTATTTTACTGTGTAAGTATCATATTAATTAAAATACTGTAAGTGTTGGAACAAGCAGAATATTATTAGAAATTATTTTCATTATTTGTGAATCTGTTGATTATTGAGAAAAGTCTCCATCCCAGTTTCTCAAAGTCTTTAAATGTCTTGTTTTGTGCAAAACCCAAAGTTATTCAGATTAATATGATATAAAACAGATAAAACCCCCCAATATATTCAGATTAATGATATAAAACAGAGAAAATCCCAAAGTTATTCAACTTAATGATATGAAACAGAGAAAAAAACAAAGTTATTCAGATTAATTTATATAAAACAGAGAAAAACCCAAATATATTTAGTTTAATATGATAAAACAGAAAAACCCAAATATATTCAGTTTAATGATATAAAACAGATAAAAACCCAAATATAGTGAGTTTAATATGATATACAACTGAGGAAAAAACAAGATATTCAACTTAATATGATATGAAACAGAGAAAAAAACCCAAATTATTCAATAGAATTATTTAATATGATATAAAACAGAAAAAAGCAGGAAATCTCCGTATCTGAGAGGCTGAAAACAGCATTTTCAGACATTTTTGCATGAACACTTACTTTAACCATTAATCGATTATCAAAATAGTTGGCGATTATTTTTCTGTAGATAAGGCAACTAATCGTTGCAGCTCTAATTAAATACCATAAAATATGTGATTTATCAGACAGGCCTAGTGTCAATCCTTGTGCCAAGTTAATTCCATTTTCAATTTTGTTAATTTTATTTGATAAATATTATTAATGCTTGTTTATTAACTCCTCATTTTTCAAAAGTGGATCCCGGGCAAAATAAGTTGAATATCTCTGCACTATATGGCCAAAAATATATGGACCCCCCCAAACATTACTCAGTAGTTGAACATCTGATTAAAATAAAAAACTGCTAATAATTAATCCGCTGCTACAACAGCCTTTGTTGTGTTTAGGAAAACCTTTCAAAAGATTTTGGAGCCGAGCTGCAGAGATTTGCATTAGCGAGGTCGGGCATCCCGAAGGCGTTGGCTGAGGTTGAGGTCAGGCCTCTGTGCAGGCCAGTCTTAAATAATTCACAACTCCATATCACTATTATCCACTCATGTTTATTTATAGTGGTACATATACAACCAGGCATCAAAGATTCATAACAAAAAAGACAACATATTCACATATATGGCACTTTAAAAAAAACAAAAAGCCTTAAGAGGGTCATATAATATTCCTCCATATCGACAGCATTTTGACTATATTTATGTAGCGTATACTGAATCTGTTGTAACAATAAGAGATGTGGCACAATGCCACAGAACCAGAAACCAGAGTTATGTGTTGACAGGATGAGAGTAAAACCGGGCTCGATCTGTGTAAAATATGAAAGAAATTATAGAAAGTGATGACAATCAGATATCGTTTAGTGGTCACATGTTTAGTCTACTGTTCTATAATTTACAACTTTGTTGTTTCTGTGAACGGCCCTGATGATCCAAACCCACCCAGTACTATTGATGCCAAAACAAACAAACAAACAAACAAAAAAAATGACACACATTTACAAACATTATTTTAACCACAAATTTGAAATCTGAATTTTAGCGTGTAGACCATTCAAAACACAATGCTTTACACACAATATACTTAAATGATTAAGAAAGAAAACCCTCAAAAGAAACAAAAAACTAAAATATAAAACTATTGGCACATTCAGGCACTGTTGGTCAGATGAGGGAGTTTAGTAGCAAAACGTTTACCTTGATGCTGAGGCTTAACTGTAAAAAAGAAAAACTCATATTGGATATTAAATGATTTATAGGCTCTAAATGGCCAAAGAATCCCATTGATAATTATATATATACATTACATACTTGGTGCACCTCCTGCACATGTATAATAGAAAATAAAAGAGTGTCAGAATTGCACAAGTCAAGAGTGGAAGGATTCATCCAGTGACTTATAACTTCCCATGACACCACATTTAGGAAGTCAAATATCTCAGTTACGTAAATCAATTACGGGTAGTGAAAATGGAAGCACATGTCGCAATTTGTATAATTTGACCTCATATATGGAAAATTATATTTAGTGTTTTACCAGATTTAGTGTTACAACAAATCAGATTGTATATGTGCTGTTAGTGTTTTCAGTTAACTGCAAATTTTCACTTAAATTTAAGAAAAATAAAGAACTCCATACAGCAGCATCAGAAATGAATGTAAAATGACATTAAACTTAGTGCTCGACAGCAACGAGTATGCATAGTGTATCATGAAATCCATGCATGAGAAACATATAATATATGTGGTACATATTTTTGTTAATGTGCACATGTCAGTGATGATTTTATGTCTGTAGTTACATTCATAGCTCTTTGGGATGTTTGTTCCTTGTTTTGGATTTCTTTTTTTTTTTTTCTATTATAGATTATAGTTCTAACTTAACTCCCTCTGTTGGCAAACAAAGTCTGTCTTCTAGCAGTTATTACATCAATGACATAAGAATATATGATATAGACTTTTAAGGAATTGAGATGAGGCCCTCTAGTGGAGTTATATTTGTATTACAGCAGCCTAAGCTTGTTTCTTGTGTCTCTTTAACTTGTAGACAGTTGCCTCTAATGTTGAGGTTTCATTCTGGCTAGTTGCCCATTTCAACTAACCGTTTTTACTTGTAGTGTAATACGTGTCATTTAAAAATAAACTGCAGTGAATTTTATATAAGTGCATAATGGGCAGGATGCATTGCAATACCCCACAGTGAATATGGGTGATTTCTAGATTTGATATTTTGAATAATATATAGCATGTAATGTCCTTACATTGCTCAGTATTTATCTTTCAGAGTAGATTTATGATTAGTTGTGATGATTTTATCAATGTGTTCTGTATCAATTAAAACCACCACATTCTTATCCAGATTTATCACACAATTTACGTAATTTCAGGGTTCCCACGCTTTTTAAGAAATAATTTTCCAAGACATGTGAAAACTTGACTTGAAAATACGGTCACATAATTTTGCTCACGGCTCCGGAAAATATAAATTTGACGCCGAAAAGATCGCTGCAAGTCCGCTCCGCAGATTGACTGACATGAGAACTGAAATGAAAAGGGAGCGTTCCTCTTTGCGTCTGGTAAAACCGCTATGAAGTGTCAGACCGTGCAGCTTATCCTAGGTCAGTTTCAAACTAAACACACACCTAGGTTTACATAGGCGATTTGAGTGAGGGGCTGAAAAACAATTAAACATTTCCAGGACAACATAGATTATTTACAGAATATTTGGTCATTTTACTCAATTTCCGGGTGTTTCCATGATTGGAAAACTAGGCTCTAAAATTTCCAGGTTTTCCAGGATGCATGGGAACCCTGAATTTGTCTGTGAATTTGAGCCAATTGTGATGCGAGGCCAATACAAAATATTATGCAATAATTTAGTTGTCTTTACCTCAACCTGGACAGTGATTCAAAGACAGAGGTTTGGACAAATAGTGTTTTGGAAAAAAATGAGACATTTTGTGGCTCATTATTATCAGCTGTCAAGCTGTGACTGTAGATGTTTACAAAGTGCTTATAAGGAGAGAAAAAGCTAAGAGGAAAGAGTGACAGAGGGAATGTGGACATGTGAGTCCTGACGATGAAGAAAAAGCAGCAATGCAGGAAAAAAAAACTTCTTCGGGCTTCTTCTTCATTTGCACCTGCAGAGAGCCTCCTGCATCTTCTCTTGCACATGCTCCATCTTCTCGGCCCACTCCTCGGTCAGACCCTCCTCGTCGTCTCCGATGACGGCGGCGTAGCCCATGAGGGCGATGAGGCCGATGCAGAACAGGTATGTGAGGCGTGTGCAGAGGCGCTCCATGGTGCGGCGGTCGCCCTGCGAGTGCTTCAGGTAGACCTCCAGGATGGGTCTGCTGAAGAGCTTCGGTTTGCCCACCACGCCGTCGTAGAGCGTGTGCAGGTTCTGGTCTCCCAAGTCATTGGAGTAGCTCTCCTCGAAGTCGTCCTTCTTGCGCTCGCGGTGCTCTGGCCGCGCCTCCACCATCTCCATGAACTTTCTGAACTGGTTCTTCAGGTTCTCCTCCACGCGGCAGTACTGGCCGTCCAGCGTTTCTTTCTTGATCTGCACCAGCGTGTTGCGATTCATCTGCGAGAGCTCGTCCAGCGCGCGGTGGACTGAGCCGAACTCACGCTTCAGGGTGCGGATGTCCTCATCGTCGATGTGGTGCAGCACCACCCGGATAAGGGAGCCGGCCACGCCAAAAATGGGGTTGACCACAGCTGCTGCTGAGGAGATGGTGGCCACACACTGGAGCACTTTGCACAGGCCCTGCTTCAGCTTGGCCCGGTCCTCCATGATCTCCTCTTCCATCATCATGTTCGGGGGGGTGCAGATGTTGAGGTCACTGCGTGCAGATGTGGACGTCTGTGACAGAGAAAGATCACAGTTTACTACTACTGAACTTTAAGACACTGCAGCTACATTCATCAAAATGAGGCATTCTGTTTGTTCTGACCGGAGGAACTTTTCACTTTTTTCTGGTGTCCGCACCGCAAAGACTAGGAACGATCGCGGTTCTTAGAACACCATTTTGAGCAACTTTTTAGCTCCTTTTTCAGAGTAGGTACTCTCCCAGCACTGGCGATTGTTCGAATACAGCCGATGCAGCACCGGCAACCGCTATGTTTAGAAACACGTTCGTGTAAACAACGGATAACACAAAACGGCTACACACTGTGGATGTGGTATTTGAAAGAAGTGAGTTGATAGGAGACATAAAGGATCTAATGAACGACAGTTGGGTTCCATTATGGGAAATGTAGCGTCAAGTGTTTTTGAAGCTTGACTAAATGTCTGGCTATTTCGACCTCTGCTGCTCCGATTTTGATCATTCTTTTTAGATCTGTCTCGCAAAAGTCCCTAGACTATATGCAAGTGCAATACTAAAACACTGGAGTACCTCTTTAAAAACAAATGAATAATTTTACAGTGAATGCTATAATACTTCACACACTTCACTTCAGCCAAAACTCTGGAGTTTGTTTACTCTTTAAATAATGTAACGTTAAACACACGTGACTTCCTGGTCACAGCCTAAGTTACTTTTTGGTGCAAGAAATAAATATGCAAGATTCTTCATTTGCAATACATTGAAATATTCGGTCATATTGATGGTTAAAAAGTGGGATATAACAATTACATACAAAAGTCTCTGACTGTGCTTGAATGTTATTACCAAAGTGTAGGGCTGTCCTCGACTAAAGAAGTCCTCAGTTGACTAACACTCATACGATTTTGTCGATTAATCGCTTAGTTGATTTAATGGACAGATCTGTAAAACTGAGTTTCTCCACAAATAATCCTGCAAAAGCACTGCTTTAAATCTTACATTTGCCAGAGATGTGCTCATACATTTCTTGGAAATAAGTCATTCAGCATGAAAAAAGCATTAAAAAACGACTAATCGGCTAAAGAAATCTTAGTCGACTAAGACCAAAACGACGATTAATTGACTGATTGACTAATTGACTAAGAGGGGGCAGCCCTACCAAAGTGAGACATTTCTGGGTCATATTTAACACATATAGGATCATCCTAATATTCTGTCTTGTATTAACTTGCAAGAAGGCTCTCAGACGGGAGGATTTAACGGGGCCGGCTCATAGAGCCGACTCGTTTGCGACGGATGCGTCGCTATTGCAGGAACAGATTTCTGTCCCTTGCTGGCTGCAGTTTTCAGCAGTGACAGAGTTAACAGCCTCTCTGCTTCTGTGTGACAGAGCTTCATTCGAGAAGGGTCTAGCTGCAATCTCGCAGACTCCACTCCACTCCACAACACCTCCCCCACCCCCGCCTCTGCCTCCCGAGATCTTTTTCCTGCTGTGTGTCCGCAGACAGACCTACATCATTCAGCACTGGAGCTTTTCAGCACCAGGCTGCTCTCTGTGTGTTTCTATGGACCGAGCTGATAGCTCCTCAGCAGCAGCAGAGAGCTAAATAGGGAAGCTAGCAGCAGCTAATGGGCGGGACAGAGAGCTGCAGTACAGTGGGAAAACAAATATGCCACGGCTGACTGAGTTGTAAGACTTGTTTATTACATAACAGGAGCTACTATTATTTCAAGCTACGTTAGAGGCAGGATTTAGATGAAGTCAAATCTGTTTGAGCTGCTAAAGGCTAACAGGGAGCAGTAAAATCTGTTGACTCCTGATACTTGTGTTTGTAAAAACAGGATTAAACGGGTGTTTCCCTGCAAACACAAGTGTAATATAGGACAGTGACATGAGCCACAGAGCTGCATGTGGTTCAAGCATTGGCAAAAGAAAAGGAAGAAGAGTGTTTGTGTGAAGCATCCTCTTATCTTCCACCACACCTCAATTATGGCTCGGCATGCGTGCTCCGGCACTACAGACACATACCACTCTGAGATTACAACATAGACACAAAGATACTCAAAGCACTTGTGTTGTGCGAATACCGGAGACCCACACATCTGACGACCACAGCGCTGTGCACGTCTAAACTGGCCCTGACACACACACACACATACACACACACACTGTAATGAACTGGTGGTGTTTCTGTTTTGTTTTCGTCCCTTTTTGAAATACTTGTGTCCACCAGAGGGGGCAGTAATTTACCTATAATGACAAAGACACCCATAATATCCACCATGTGATTTCAGCACCATCACTGTGGACTGAAAGCAGGGAGCAAGATTTAACCCTTTAGCTTCAGAGTAACTGCAGATGGTGTGTTTAAATGCACAAATTCAACAAAAACACGAGCAAATGTTTCACTTTATTTAATACCTACACTTGAACAATCTTGTTAGATTGATGATGTTCCTTAAATATCACTTTTGCTAAACTGGATCTTTTTTTTTGCACCACATATTCTCAGTTTGAGATTAAATCTGTCTGCTCTGCTCATAAATGTCACTTTTTAAATTTAAAATGTTATCTTTTTGCTTTTTCCTACTATGCCAGCAGATAAAAAGAGTCATTTGCTTCATAGTTAGTACTTAATAGCTACTAAATGATCAACAAATTATATTCATAATGTGTTATATTTCTATTTTTGTGTCCTTGTTTTCACAGAAGATGTTCCACAAAAGAAAACGCTCCATGAATCAACACGATGCGGCAAACTGCAAGAGGAGATGCAGGTAATTAAAGGGTTAATTATTGTGTTTTGATGCAAATGATTTCTTAAAAAAAAATTATAATAATAATTGTGATATTAGTCCAAAGTGCGGGACAATCTGAGCTTTATTTATCACAAATTGGCTGCTCTTGGTGAATCGGACAGCCTCCTGCAGATGCATTTGAATCTGCAACAGAAAATTAACCCTTTGTGCAAATTAAATTATCTTTAAATTGACTCTTTACATTCAAATACATGTATTAATGAGTGAGCTTGATCAATTTGTGCCATTTTTAATCAATCTGAAAACAATTGAGAATTGATGTATACTCTTATTGGTTTTATATATTATTATTAATAATAAAAAATGTGAATTAATGGTCAATAAATGAGACCTAATACAGCTCCTCGTGGGTTAACCAATCACTGCTCTGCAGCAGCATGACCTTTAAAGAAAGCACAGCACTCCCACATCTAAAGTTGTGTCTCAGTGACTCAGTTTCTGCATTACTGTGCATGTCCACACAGAAACAAGCTATAAGAAAATATAAATCTTTAGTCATTGTTGGGAAGAAACATTTGACTACGTGTTGTTTGTAAACAAAGCAGCTCCTTCTGTCTAATCAGGAAGTGACCGGCTGCTCTCACCTGTTTCCCTGCAGTGGAGCAGCCATCTTGAATGTTTTCTATGATAGCACCAATGCTAGGCTAATCCACATTTACACGTTAAATTCTATTAAAATTTGCCCCTGAAGTACGGGGTTTACATTTTCATGACCTATTCGGATGATTTTCTGCCATTTCTTCATGTTGCGTGACAGTTTGCTCTCTCTTCACAGATCACAGCCTGAGTGGCAGATGGGACGTGTACACCCTTGAGGCTACTGCAGTTCAAACACTAACTATATTAATGAAGACTAACATACAACAATAACGTATTTCCCGGAGTTTTTGTGTTTGTGAGTACTAAAACAAGCAAAACATCCCCCTCTCCTAACAGCTCAGGCCCAACAGACAGCTGCCTCCCTGCCCAGCTATGGCTCCCCCTAGCCGTGCCTCCATATTTCCTTGTTAATGCACACCATAATGCCCTGAGCCTCCCTGCCCTGTCACACAGCAAAGACACCAAAATACACCTGAAAACATCACTTTCTCTGGCTAAATGTGGAGTATATAGTCTCCATCTGCTCCCCAGATAACATTGGGCACCATTGGCCACAGCAGAAGAGAGGATTTCTTACCTTTTGAGAGTAGCTGTGGCTATACCTCCCTCTCCAAAGTCCCAACCTCGACAGCCTCCTTCTTCTTCCCAGCAATCCCTGCAAAAAAAGGACACTTCCATGTATGTTGAATATGTAGGGGTGATCAAATTGGACTAAACTAATTCTAAAGGGCCCAGAGAGCCCCCAAAACCCAGATTTGGCCCTTTTGGCCCCAGATACATATTAGCTCCAAATTTACATTTTAAAATGGCATGCTAGTGGCCTTAAATAATAAATCCCACTCCTCAAATACACAATGTCCCACCCCTATGGTTTGAACTTATTCTGGTCCATCTACTAGTCATACAGTTGATACTGAAGGGCAATTGTCAGTTGGTGCGCAGCTGAACTCTGAGGCGCTTTCTGCTGCTTTTGTGCATTTGCCAAGCCCTGGAGCATCTTTGGAAGACTACAAATAGTCAATTGATGGTATTTATGAGTCAAAGAGACCCTTTTGTTGTGGACTGGACCAAAAAAACTCGAAGAAAAATATTTCCACGTGCGTAGAATCCAACCAAGCAAAGAGAGGGTTATGGATCCAAATGGACCTCTCCAAAAGTGCACAGGTGCACCCAAAGGCACAGGGAGCTCTCTAAAGGCTCCAGGAGAAAAAAAGAGAGGTTTATCCAGCTTAAAAGGTAATTGTAATAATAATTCAGGTTAAACTTTACTAATTGTACTCAAAATTTAAAAGCTACACTCAAAGATTGTCGAAATTAAAGTCCATTTGAAAGAAAACTGCAACGATAAAAATGTACCAAATGGCGCAGCTGGCACTTTAGGCCGCAAAGTTAATATTTTCACGTATTTAAATATATAAATTACTTAAATATATTTGTGTTAATATTGGCAGCACTGTAGTACAGCTCATAAATTGAAATTACGATCTGTGACAGTCGAAAACCTGAGCTATATAACGCACCCATTCAGTGCGTCAACGTAGCCAAAGTCTGGTCCTTTATCCACGGTTGAAAAGCAATAATATAGTCCTGTGGCACAAAAAAAAAATAGGCTGTAGACGGGAAAACCCATGCAGACAGATCCAATGGTCTCTTCGGTGGGGGGATGACTGCGCCGGCGCTTGAATCTGTTTTCCCCAAAATAAGCCTCTATGCAAATGATCTTGGCAGCTGCCTGCAAAGCGTTAAAAGACAACCCTGTTCCCCTCAACGCCTGACTGAAGCCTGCGATGTTTACGTCGTGTATTACAACAGCACATACACACAAATATGATGGGCGTTTGCCTCTGCTTGTCCAGACCTGAGCCTCCAGCAGGTTAAAGACCCCGCATCCCCCCTCAGAAACACCGAGCCCCAGGCAGAAGCCACAAAACACAAGCCCTGTCCTCCCTGCGGTTTGTAGTGGAAGAAAAAAAAAGAAATAAATAGAAGATTGTCCGTTATAAATATAAAAAAAATACCTTAGTTATCTGCTCAGAAACGACCGTCACCGTCCCCATCAACGCTCAGACCGTATTGTTGGTAAAAGCAGGCGCACGTGTCGCCTTTTATTCAGTAGGAAAGCACAGCCGGAGCTCCAGCCGGACGCACGCCTGTCCTTACTGTGCATTTGCCGCAGCAGCTGTCAAACGGGTCATATTTCAGACTGAAGTCACAGTAAGACGGATACTCACAGGACCCATGTGATGCTGTAATAACCACACTTGTGCAAGATTATCCGTGCGGTCAAAATGCGTAATATATGTAGGCTGCAGGGTGACAAACAGCTTCTGTTGCAAGACCGTCTTTTTTTAGCTGGGGGGCAGGAGGAGCGCTCTGTTGACGGTTTAAAAGCTGTTAATTTTGTCTGGAGGCAGTGAGTATAAACAGAACAACTGAGTACAAATCAGTCAGAATATATCCCTCTTATTACCGTTAATATTTCATACATCATTTTCTGTGCTTGGATTGGATTACATATTCTTATGTTGTAGGCTTAGCTGTTTGGAGAAAACACTATTTGAACATGTACTGTATTGTATGATTTCATTCAATGTGTGAATATTTTTTTTAAATAAAGAAAAATTAAATGAATGGCAATCTTGTTTTTCTTTTATTGTGCAGAATTTCCAGAACAAAATAAGACATTTTTGAACAAAGAAAGCTTTCTTCACTCAGGGGTCAGTCAGTTTTGTTATTTTGCTTCAATTTAAACTCAAGTGCCTACTGATAAAAAAAGAAGATAACTGTTGGAGCAATAACAAATTGAATTGTGTTAGTAGACAAATTTAGACAGATATGATTATATATAAGCTGTTTACAGCATTAGTGATAAAAAAAGAAGAAGGAAATATCCAAAATTCCCTCTGAAAAACCCCTTGACTCTAATATGTCAAAATGAAACAAGGCAACATGTCTTTATCCAATCACATTATGCAAATTAGCATATTTAAACATAACATTTCAGAAAACCTGTAATCCAAAAAATAATTGTCTTAATGTAAGTAATCAGCTGGGTACTTTTCATGTTGATATCTGATTTGATCAGCATTTGATCAATAATTTCTCTCCTTTGCTTACAATGAGGATCAATGTGATGATTTGATCCTAATAAAATCTCATCACTGATATACTGTGTGTTTTTCAATACAGCATGGCCAAATGTATTTAAATGCCCAACAATGTAGGATTAAAGGTCACTGAAATATGGCTAAAAAGGTGTTAGAGGTGGTAGAATCATATTTAGGTGATTTTCAAAACATTCCCTTCATACAATTCCTTAAGACATGTTTTCTGTCATTAAGAACATATTGAGGAAACAAAATCAGCTAAGTTTGTTTTTGTTGCAATCAGTGTGAGGTTAAGTTGTATTATTACTGGACTAATGGAGAACCAGGACCATGGTCGTCAAAGACAGCAACGCACTCTGAACGAGCAGAGGATCTGTACCTTTGCTCATCAGTAGCTTAATTATTTTGCACAGTGATAAGACAGTAATACAGTGCAGGAGAGGAAGGAAGCCTGAGGGCTTATTCAGAGTCCTCCCCTATCTAAACAAAATGGGAAAAAAAAATCTCATCAAAAAATAAAGTAAAGACCAACAAACAAACAAAACACAAAGCAAATCAATGATTGCATCGACCCTCGCTGCCCTGTCTGACTGGCCTGTGTGATAAACTTTGACAAAGCAGATTTTAGGGCAAGCACCTATTATCTGTGAGATCACCACCACAAACCTGTGTGCACTGGGATGTTACATCAGATGCTGGTAGAGTGTCTTCCTCCCTCGCCATGCTGTGGCGCAGAGTCTGTGTCTTTGGTCCAAGGTGCTGTTTCTGGGTGGCGTGCGGTGTTATGCTTCTCGCTACCACATTCTGAGCCCCCCAAAAGGCATAGCATAGTGTCTCTGTTACGTTCCCCCAGAATGGCTCAGGGTATGAGAGGGGAGTAACAATAAATTGGACCGGTAGGGAAGAAAAAAGGAGCGGAGAGTTGGTTCAGGTAGCAAGCAATGTCGAATTTATTTACCAGAACTAAAGAAGGCAGGTTAGTTAAACCCACAGAAAAATGATCAAATGGTGACCAACGTTACCCAAGTTACTAGATAAATACAACGCTCACAGTGGCCATGAAATGTGCACAATTCAACACTCCACAACCCACCAAAATGTAAAGCAGTCTTCCACTCGATGACAAGGCGGCCGGCCTCACGACTGCAGGTGACCCACTGGTCTGTCTCTCGCTGTCTCCTGCTCTGCCCTGCTCTGTCTCTTACTCAGCACTTACATGCAGCCACAGCTGATTAGCTGACGAGCTGCCGGTGCACGTCCACCAGCACTCAGTCAAGCAAGGGGAGGGTCAAAGGCGGCACCTGCAGAGAAGAGATACACGCAGATACAGGCAGCAGGAAGGTGCCCTCCAAAATGGACACGGCACTTAACAGTCCCATTGGAAACAAAACAAAAACCGCAGAGTTTAGTGTGTCGTCAAAAATCCACAAAAAACACATACTGTAGCATGTGGTTTTTGGGCAAAAATCCCACATTTTTTAAAATGACTCATATGTAGCATGTGGTTTTTGGGCAAAAATCCCACATTTTTTAAAATGACTCATATGTAGCATGTGGTTTTTGTCCAAAAATCGAACATTTTCAAAATGCCTCATATTCAAGTATGTTGTTCATCAAGGCCCCCTAAAGGCATTGCACATTTTATTTTTTGAAAAAAATCCAAATCGGCAGAGTACAGCGCATTTTTCAAAAATCGCCCAAAAAGTCATACTATAG
>JAOVVB010034886.1:0-13491 GCA_028570985.1 Heterobranchus longifilis
AAGATGTATTTTGTGTGTGTGTGTGTGTGTGTGTGTGTGTGTGTGTGTGTGCATGTGTGTGTGAGTCTGTATACTTGTACACATGTACAAAGCCATGCATCACTGTAAGAACATCACAAGCAACAGCATTAAACATTAAAGGTTATATTGATAACATTTTTATGAAGACAAATAATTAATATAAAATGCACCCACAGAGCTTTTAGCACGGCTCACAATATAAGTATTGCTTTTCCAAAAAAAAAAAAAAAAATATACATATTATATATTATCGTGATTTCATAACTTAAAAAAATAAAATAAAATAAAAAACAGATCCAAAATGTTTTGGTTACCTCTGTGTGAGTTGTGGTTCTTGTGAGCCAATAATACAACGACATTGGCATCACGTGATACCTCTGTGTCGTCAGCTATCAATTTAATGCATTCCATTTATAGAGCGCTTTTCCCAGTGCTCAAAGATGCTTCACAAAACAGAAATAAGTTGCCAGTTAGTTCAGAAAACCCACAAAAATGACTGAGCTTGGCGATAAGCGCTCAGCGGTTTCACTCCGGTACCTTTACAAATTTCAAGTCCTCATCGACAAACAGAGGAGCAAGACCTCGGTGAATGTTGGATTCACGTCCCTCATAATTCACTTGACATGACCAGTCATGCCTCCTTCTAATGGGGTTGTGTTTACCGCGTGAACGAGAGGAGTCCATATGAATGGCCCCCTCATGTCGTATTCACGACCTTGCTAGTGGAAATTTTCTGAAAGCTCAGAGTTCACGAGTCATGTATAGTTACACAACTCCCCGTGTCGTAAATACGAGTTCACGAGTTCCATTTGAAGGCAGCATTACTCCACTCAGGTTGTACAACAGAACTCGCAACCACTCGACATCAAGTAGCTGAATTTTATCAATTGCACCATTAAGGCTTTGCTTTTAAAATGCTTACTGAATGATGTACAATTGTGCGTGCATGCGTGCATGCGTGCGTGCGTGCGCAAAATGAAACAATTTATCTGTGAAAAAGGGTTGTCTCCATGGTTAACATTTAATATGAAAGATTGGAGCAGATGTTCTCTCATCTATCGATCAATTTGACTTCATTTCTTCTTCTCTCCTATGTACATTCAGCCATCATTAGTCTCTCTCTTTCTTCTTCACAAACTTGTTACATTTACTGCCTGATTTTGTTGTTGTTGTTGTTGTTGTTGTCGTCGTCGTCGTCGTCGTCGTCGTCATCAGCATGATGGAGGAGTGGATGTCCTTGGCTTGGCAAATAGGTTGACAGAGTTGTGTTTTCCAGATTTCCTCTGAAGACTGAGTACTAAGCTAAATGTAACTGCACTGATTCACTAATATGCTAACTCAGAGAACTCTGCATCCCATCTGTAGCACATCGCATCAAATGTCAGTTAAGTAAAAGGCTATTTAGACAATTCCACAGACACCGCCCTCATGCCAAAGCACAGTGATGGTGCATTGGATACGCAGCTTCCTGGAGACCTGACATAGTTATATATCTCAAAACAGTTGGGAAAAGCAGGAGAGGGAGTATGAAGGATAAATGCTCAACCTTCTGTACATGTCCCATTGAACAAGGCACTTAACCACACCAGCTGTCAACAGTGGAAATGTAGTCAAGTACTCAACCCATTTGTGTCCAACGACTATATTTAGTAGAATTTTTAGAAGAATGGCACAACATTTGTTCCGATTGGTCTAAAGTCTAGAACTTTGGTACGGACATAATGTGGGCAAGTATGTAACAGTATGACTTTGTAATTTTTAGATTAGATGAAAAATCACACTTTAATCAGTAGCCAAAGTCAGGATTTATGGTCCATAGATACCAAACACTTGATTGTGCTCCTTGTAGTTTCTGAGATACAGTACAACCATTTTCTTATCATACGATTTAGTTTTTGGGCACATGGGACTACTTTTTTCTTGAAATATATATATATATATATATATATATATATATATATACATGGCAAGAAGAGTAGTCCCATGTAGTATGAAAAAATATTGTGGGCACAAATGGGTTAAGTTAGAATTTACATTTCATGCTACTTTTACTGCATTTATTTGACAGCTATAAGACACATTGTGTTGTACTGCAGATTCAAATTGTACAAACTAAACCTCTGATGAGCTTATAATACAGTATGATGCAATGCTATTGATTAAATAAAGCACCAAACAATCTAAACAAATTAGCTCTATGAATAACACTATTTGAAAATATAACACATGACAAGGTCCATTCTGCGAGAATTTTCCATAGGCCTACTTCAAGTACATTTTGCTGATAATACTTCAGTACTTAATTGCAGTGATCAAACTGCAAGCCAGGCTGGTTGTCATTTGAATCTTTTGTCCCTTTTATATAATAAAATATGCAAACAAGAAGTAAAAAAAACAAACCTTTGGTAATTGATGCTACATATTTCATTCAAAAAGTCAAAAAGCATTGAGGTTTAATACCCTTCTTTGGCATGTGTGGATCTGCACTGTAGTATGTATTCCAGGCAGGGCATTGCCAATGCAGCATTCATGCTCAATCTTCGTTCTTTGAAAAGCAAAAGGTCATCTCACTACATCTGTAATCAAATATTTCCAGTGTAACTGCATTAAAACCGTGCTCTGCAGTAATTCTTTTAAAATGCTTAAACAAGTAAAATGTGAAAACAAGAAGCAGCGAGCCAGGCACTAACTCTCCTCCCTCCCTGAAGGCAAAAACAGCATGCAGGTTTTTCTCGGTGACATTAAGACCAACTGGCATTAAAAGTCGTTCTGTAACTGAGAAAACAGAGCAGCACCATCAAGTTAACTGTATCAGACATTACACCTCGCATGGTAAACAGAGACAGACCTAAAGTGCAACTCTCTGTTTCTTTGGATATCACGGTTTTACAACATAATCCATTCAGGCTGTATGACTGAGGCTCCATAAGGAGAACAAGGTGGTGACTGTGCCTCTCTGTCTCTCCCTGAGTAATTATCTCCTCTTGTATTGGGGGGGGTCCTTGGGGGATCGTCACTTTGCCCGCTCCTCTCAGATGCGCTGCAATTATGGTTCTTTTTTACAGCACTCAGCCATTCCACACACATTAAGGCAGGAGAGCTGAACATATATTTTCTTGGCTTTAAATCGACGACACTAAAAAGAGAAGGGAAAATAGCCAGCCCTAAACACACATGCACGCCTGCAAGTGCGTGTGCGCGCGCACACACAAGCATTATTACCACTAGCCAGACAGTAGTTTAGACAAGTTTATGATGAATGCAAGCTGCAATATTACTCCAATGCTGATACATTGATGAGTTACCGGCAACAACGAGGACTAAAGAAGGAAGAAGCTGAATAATAGAAGAGAAAGATGGAAATTGATTGTCCTGCCGCGAAAAACTACACCATAGGTCATTACAAGCAGCTTATACGACCCACATTTACGTTTATTGTGAGCCAACGCCCTCTTGTGGCTATAGTAATTATGATGTATGACGTAGTATTACTGTAAGACCATTTAGGGCGGGCGGATGGGTCAAACAAACACAGGACTTGGACCCAGGAGACCGCTGTTCGTGTCCTATTCGAAAATAGAACAACTACGTCATATTCTATGTCACATGCATAATTAAACAAGTAGTTTTGTTGCCTAAACATAACCAAAGTACAACTTTCACAGCGTTAACGATGTGTTTAAAACTGCGACCATTGCGTTTAAGGACATGTTGCTACCAGTAGGGTAGGGCTAATTTAGGAAACGCTCCTGTATGTAATAGAGGGTAGGAGCAATCGACCTATGTGATCATATGGTTTGGAGGACTTAATTAACTAGATAAAGATAAAGCAAGGAGATGAGATTGCCTCAAAAATCAAGCAGAATCAGGAGAATGGCAGGAAAGAAGAGGTAAAAGAAGAGGATGGGAGAAGTGGAGGACCGTAAATTAGACACAGAGCCAGTCTTTAAGTCTGGCAGCTGCCTAATAACCCTCAGCTGCTGATCGGGCTGTTTCTGGGCGCCGACACTAAACGTCCTGTTCAGTCGTCCTCAGTCCCATAATCCTCTTATCTGAGTTGATTTCAGCAGTGTGAAGTCACAAGCCACTGTTTGCTGTGAAACTGTCTGTGGCAGAGCCGCAATGGTCGTCTGTGTCTTCAGCTCAGGGAACAAAACCCAAAGGAGCAGGGGAAGCCAACAGCGTAGATAGAAGTGGACGCGAGGTGATGTGCTGTGAGTTCAAATAACAAGAAACTAAAGCAACCTGAAATAAAAGATTCAACCTGAAATGATACCGTACTGCATTCCTCAGAGATGTAGCCCAGTGTATCTCACTACACTTAAAATCATATTTCTTGGAAGAAAGAAAAACTCATAAATCTTGTCTGTTATTCCCTCCAAGGTTATTCACAGAGGACTTTGTTAAATCAATGAAGGGGTGCTCACACATGATCTGAGGTCAAGGACTCAGTAGTTTGACTCTTGACCTGAGCTTGGAAGTCAGGCCTGCACCAAGTGACATGTATGAACTGGATACAAACTGCAGGTCAGATTTGATCACACGAGCCTTTATACAGTAATGACCTCGGCTGGGAGCACATACAGGATAATACATTGACTGGATGAGGCATACAGTATGGAATGTGCATCAGTGATATTAATTTAAAAAAAAGGAAATGCTTGTATTCAATGAAGTTGAATTCACAAAAGCTTCCAACACTTTCCTTCACCCTAATCCTTCCTTTTCACATGTTGTCCCCTAAAGGATACCTGCTGCTCTTCAATTTGCAAATAGGGGTTTCTGACTGGTGAGTGTGTGCATGTGTGCGTGCGTGCATGCGTGTGTGTCCCACTGTGAGAGAGATGGCTGCCCAGCTGATCAGCTCTACAGGACGCTCCATGCTCTGTTAAAAAGATAACACTCGCAAGGATTGGGACCTATGCCTTCCAGCAGGGGCCACCTACACATGCACACACAACTGAGGGAAACTGATTGGTTCCAGGTGTTACAGCTGGACAGGGGCTCTGGAACATGCCTGGGATTATAGATATCTACTCTTTCAGGGCCATGAGCTGTTTTCAGGAATTTCCAGCAGCACCCATGCTTACACACAGTCAGTGTAAATGTCTGATTTTGTCAGTTTCCTTCATTTGTATACTGTGCATGTGTAATTTTAGTCCAGAACTCATCTGCTCAGCACAGCGCTGAATCAGAGCATTAATTTTGTTTGATCTGTTTCACCAATTATAAGCCACCTTGTTAGGTTGACAATACAGGAAATTGATTTTTGTTGAGCCTCTCATTTCTACCAATGCGATCATGCATTCACTCCTACAATAAGCTGAAATTCTCTTCTACTAAATCCTAATTATTAACACAAAATAAGGTTGTTGTGTTCATGCATGTGCGACCGTGCAATGTGCATGTGTTTTTGTTTACTTCATGAGATAAAAAAAAAAATTATTATTTCTCTGGGTGCCCTTTATTATATACTATTTAAGGCATGAATTATTGTAATATTTCATATTTTTTTAATAGCTGAACAAAGCCTCTGTTGAGGTTGGTTTCATATCTTTTGTCATTTTATATAACTGCGGTGTGACTCCACATCTGAGCAGCTCATAAACCCTGCGACAGCCAAATATAGACATTATTCCACCCAGGTCATATCGCACACACTGGTATTGCAATCTCTTTTCATCTCTCTATCTCCTTTAATTAGAATGGGCTCATCTCACTCATCTTATACTGAATGATGACCGGGCTCAGACGGGGGGGCAGATAGCACATGAGATACCATGTAATTAAGGCTGCGGTGAGATAGCGGCCAGTGAATCGATGGCTTCAGTATTAAAACCGGACAGAGTAGCTGTGATTTTCATATTTCAGCTGCGGGAGAAGAGTCGGAAATCTTCCTTTAGTGATGGATTGAGCTAAACTATGCGATCTGGCAGCTAGTGGTGTCATTGAGACTATTCATTACAGATTCCATAACTCACAATTGCTCTCCACCCTTCTCACTTTTACTACTATGCAGAGTGGTCTTGGGTTGGGTGGGAAAACATGCAGAATGTGTTGGAGCCCTATTTCACCCACTTGTTTTCATCTCTGTCAACAGCTTGGTTTTATACATTAAATCATTTTTAACTAGAGACAGCTGTCTAAAATCCCATGCACTGTATATGAATCCATTGCAGACTCTTTGTCTTTCCCCCCTTTGTATATGTCTTATCCTCATTTTTCAGATGAACATCTGTGTTAATAAAGCATCCAGAGACACTGCTACCTCACATAACACGGTCTCAGTTGATAGACTGCACTAAAGCACGGATAAATACTGTAGCTGGGCACCGGGCGTACATCAGCCTCGACAAAGGAGCACAAGATGAGCACAAACAGCTATGATAGCAAACCTTTTGGGATAAGGCATTTTATCCTTCCCCGTGATATGCCCAGCTGTTTTCTATTAGAGATAGAGGAGGGTAGAAGACAAAGCTGAAACAGTTCAGATGGAGGACACGGTCTTATCTTGTTTAGTGTAATTAAACATCAGAGCTGATCAAAGGGACATGTGTTGGGCTGGGACCAAGGGGCGAGGGGGCTGAGATGCACAGACACATACAGAACACACCCACATGCCAACACACGCATCAACATGAGATGATCTCTTAAAAACAACTTTAAAACAAAGGCATTAGTGCTAAACCCTATTACTATCTGCTCGATTGCTGCAAAAACTTTCCACTAACCACGGTTACCATTTAAACTCATGCTTGTTGAAATGGATCCAAACAACCACGCTACGCGTTCTCTCCCAAGGATAATTAGCTGTGCAGAGATGAACACCAATTCGCTGATATGACAGTTGTTTACGGAAAATCCCTCGCAGGTACAGTTTCAAACTGTTAGGGACACCTGCTTGGGTTCTCTGTGTTTAAAGCAGTTTATTATTGCACAGGCTGTTTTCTAATGTAACACAGAAAGAAAATGTATGTTGTTCGAACAACGACTCATACTAATATAGTCAGTAAAGCATGTAAATTCATTGGCTATATATACTGCATATTTTTGAATAAGTCTGTACGATCATATATCACAAGTTAGAATCCTCTCTTTCTGACTCCTGTCCATGTAGAAATCTGAAGCACAGAAATGTAGACAGGCTTTCCATTATTACAGAGAGAGAACAGAGTGCTGGACAGAACAAAATGTGCTTTTGGGCAGAGCAATCTGCCCTAACGAAAAGTGAATTAGCTAATCTTAGTGCATAACTGGCATGACACTGGCTGTATTGAGGCCAGCCATATGGAAGCACGGTCCAGTGACTTCTACTTAATAGCACATGCGGGCATACCAGTATTCACACAAGCTAACACCATCTGTGTGCGCTCACACTTACAAAGACAAGACAGATGAAATATGTGTCTGCTTGCCTTGAAATTACAAAGTTTGCTGTCTGTCAAACTCTTTTAATCTCCCTCTCAGCCTGTATTTGTTTCTAGTTTCTCAAGTCTTGGACTCAGTTTATTAGGTACACTCAGGGGTTAAATTGAGCCGGGGCTGTCCGGGGCTCAGCCACGGCACATATAGGCCTACTACGCTTTTCTATCAGGAGACGCTTAACTTAGCACATCTTCAACAATGTATATTTTTTTTACACTTTTCTCTGCCTTAATCAGTCAAACAATGAATAAAACATGTTTCTTCATACTGTAGCAGTAGAGGACATAGTCCTATATGTGGTGATTTAAGAACTTGCGAACATCAGAACATTCACAGGGTTTCTTTTTTTTCTGTCAATGGGTTTCCTTAAAAGCTACCTAGCAGATCAACGACCTCAGTCTAGGAGGCGCTAATGCACCTAAACGCTGGTTGCCACCTGCCATAAAACAGAAAAAAGCAGAAGAAGAAGCGACCTCAGTGCACTTGTCAGTCAGTCAGACAGCACAGATGGCAGAGACTGATAGGTGGATGGCAAGGTGTAGGGAGAAAAATAGGTCAGAAACTGACAGGTTTAATAACAGAATGTAAATTGCTCTGATATTCTGCTTATACAATGTGTTGCTTTAAAAAAAAATATATATATATATAGTGAGCTGTTTTTCGCACTGCCAACAGGAGAATGACTTTGATTAGTGTTTTAGTGTTCAGAGCAGAGGGTTGTCTCACCTTGTTATTTTATTTTATTTACAGTTTGTCAAATGATATCAATCAGATTTTGTATATGGCAAAGCTGAAACCAGAGTCCCACATAACAAATCCCAATTTAGGGGATAAATAACACATCAGTATTATGCAATACAATTCAACAGCACCACAATCTACATCCTCCAAAATGATCAAACAGTCGAATCAACACCTCTCTAAAACAGTTTCAACAACAACTGATCATCAGAAGATTATGTTTTATATAGTAACATATGATGAAATATGGTGAATGCTATAAGCATATATATCTACACTGGTATTAATACACATTGTATTGATGTTTTGGTAAAATTGGGATGTCTAATCTTCTTAAGAAATATGCATCTGAAGTTAACACAAATCAATCTGGATTTAAATGCACTTGACTGAAATAAGATATTCTAAATGATAAGATGTAATCATATTTCAGTATTCATGTCTGATATTAATACACATTGTATTAATGTTATGATAAAATTGGGATGTCTAATCTTGTTAAGAAATATGCATCTGAAGTTAACACAAAGTAATCATGATTTGAATGCACTTGACTGAATTAAGATATTGTCAATGATATGATTTAATCAAATTTCAGTATTTATGTCTCCCAGCAGACACTCCTGCTGCACGTTCGTGCCACCAAACTCTTCTTATGCCCTCGACTGCAGGCATATATCAAATTAACTCCTGTTCAAATTAGTATCTGCTTAGTTGTTTGTCATTTAATTACAGCTGCTGACTAAAATATGGTAGCTGTGCCTACTACGGCGCCTTCATTCAGTGAACAAGATGGATTTGTATTGGAAACCCAACACAGCTGTGTTGAATGAGGATTCCTGTTCTGCATTACACATGCAGAGACTGTTCCTCCATTCAAAGTTGTACTTGTAAGAGCACAATATTGAATTTGTAAAAGACTCTGAAACATATGCAAATAAGGGATGGTGGTATAGAAGTGTATTATATATATATTGTGATTGATGTTGTGTGATTTGAATGCATTTACAGTGCCAGAGAGACTCAGGTCATTTCCATATCCCAGCTTTTATGGCAAGGAGACAGCTGCCTACTGAAGAATGGAAATCATCCAATGAAATATTTATCCACATTCAAGAGCAAAACAGCTGGTGTGCAAAGAGTAAGAGACAATAAATGAATAACACAAATGTACAGTAGGACAGAAAAGAACCTATACAATGATGTTTGGCAAGATATTCATTTCCAGAACTGCAATTAATAAAACATAACTGGAACTGGAAAACTTCCCTGTCTCGAAACTAGTTAGCTTCTCCTTGCTTGTACCTGCTGCACTTTCTACCTCTACTAGTCCCAGGTGAGATCTGCTTACTACAAAGCAGTTAAAATGCCTTCATCTTAATAGCGATATGATGTCCTTTCTCAGCAAAATCTCCATTCTTCCCCACAGGAGTGGGAAGCCACCGAAGAATTGTACAGGATTGTGAGAGTTCTTGGAAAGACTTCTCTTCTAACCCTTCCGTCTCGTACCGTCTTCCCCACATACCACATCGCTTTATTCTCTCTCCCTCTTTCTTGTTTTTTTTTTTTTTCAAAGTTCGTGAACTCAGTGAATGACTGATTTTGAAACTGCGGCGCTCTACGTGAGAGGAAATGTGTTGTCATATCAAAGCTGTCAGGCATTCGCTGTTTGCTCTGTGAATCCTGCATGCATTGTTTCCAAGACAGTTGATGTGAATATGCAGACATTGTAGTCTGGTACAGCACATCTGCTGCCATTCAGTATACAGCAAGGGTACACATGTACTATAATACTGAATATATTACTGAATACAAACAAATACAACCTGAATACTTGATAAACCTAAAAAAGAACCTCATTTCTGACAAATACTATAAACTCTACACTGGGTTGCCATCCCTGTTGTTTTTGTTTATTACTGTAGGTACACCTAGCTAAAATGAATGCTGTCTAATCAGTGTTGGGACTAATGTGTTACAAAGTAACACGTTAGAGTAACTCTGTTAATTCTAATGCATTATTTTTTTAATTCAGTAATTAAATTACCATTACTCTGTAGGTTCATTACTGCGGTAGCTAGGGATGCACGTCCTATACTGTGCTCATGTAACGTTACTTGTAGGCCTGCTCGTACTCGTAAAAAAATGTTTACCTCTCGTCAGTTGAATGGGGAGGCGGAGGAGCAGCAATGTTGGCAGTGTGGATAAAAGATGATGACAAAAGTAGAGCAGACTGCAAACTATGGCTGGGTACTTGGCAGCAGGTAACATTAAAGCTAAATAACCTAAAGTGGCTGTATTACACTCAAAAGGATTGCAACAGTCTGCAGCGTAAATACACAACTAACAGTTAGCTTACCAGTAACAGTTAGCTTGCATCTGTATTTTTCTAAACACCATGGCCACTGCTGGAGTTGGAGATGATGGAGAAACATCATAACTGTAAAATCCTCCTGTGTCCCCAAAGCTTAGTATACATCTATGCCCTGAAGTCATCGGTGTTGGTTGCTACATTTGGGGGCGATCGAGATGTTTTGGCTCCACTTTTGGGAAGCTGTCATGCCATCCATCTTTATATACAGTCAAGTCAATTTTTATTTATATAGTACCAGATCACAACAGAAGTTATCTCATGACACTTTTCATACAGAGCAGGTCCAGAGCAATGATATAAACACATTAGCTTGCTTAACGCTGAGAAAACAGCACTGAAAATGTCCTTTAGCAACTGACGAGGGTTCCTTTTCTTTATACCATGGTGCCCTCCAAAATCAGAAGGAGTTAGGGCAAATCATTACTAATCATAAGACGTATTTTGTCCATCTGATGAGTGGCATCAAGTGAAAGGAGTGTCAGAAGAATCCTTCATGATCACTTTTCAAAAGCAGCACATGACATGAGCAGAGATTCCAGAGACAAGGCAAACAATATGATGCTTGATGATGTGCTTCCATCTGCAGCATTTGTCAACAATCTGGCATTGATGTATGATGCACTCGCAGAGTTTAGCGACCTCTCTCTGCAACTCCAAAAAAGACAGATGACACTGCCAGAAGGAGACAGGCTGCAGTTACTCAAGTTTTTGAGTCCATGGTTTCCATTCCTGGCCCACATGTGACTACAGCCGCTGTGGAAGACACTTTCATGGGTGTTACCCTGCATGTGAACCGAATGACTTGCACAACCTGTCAGCATCAAAGAAAATACATCATATGACCATTACAAAAAGCTAATGCATGACATGATCTAAAGTGGAGTTAGATACAGATGAAGTCACCTAGAATTTCCCATGCCTCAGTGCTGGGCCCCAGGCAGGTCCCTGACACCTGGTCAGTAGCTGGAATTCAATTAATTTAAATGTAATTCAATTTAAACAACTGTTTTTGTGAAGGAAGCGCCATATCATGGTAACACCCTGAAAATGAATGAATGGGTATGTTTACAGTGGAATGTAGACACACCCTGTCAGGAAACAAGAGGACGGAGGGGGCGACTCCCAGTGGCTGGAGGTGGGCTGGGAATTGGCTGGGAATAGCCTGGCAGTCGACTTGGAGGGAAAATGTAATCTATATACAGTATGGGGATGCTGAGGTGCTAGGCTTGTACAAAGTGCTCAAAGTGGAGAGAAGAGAGAGTCGACATCAAGGCATCCTATGCACCTGCAGCGTTAGAGCCTCTACTAAAAGCTGTCAGGATTATTGTTGTTTCCACGAGTGAGTGCAAGGGCATTCAGCGCCATGAACGGCAACCTTACTAGAGTCCGACCGATAATGGATATTTGGGGCCGATACTGATATTAGGGCATTAAAAAAAATGCAAATGACCTGCGCGAGCGAGTGTCCCTGCTCAGGGGGTGAAGGGTCAGAGGGCAGGGGTCAGACAGCAAATTAGTAATGCTAACGTTAGCAGCCATGGCAACGAGCAATCGTTATTATAGTCCAAGGTTTTAAGTAATAGACGGGTCCAGTCGGGTTCAGATCCGACATTTCCGGGTCGTTTTGGGTTCGGGCACAGATTTTTGGACCTGTGAAGACCTCCAATTCCCAACAAACTCAGCCATAATAAACTGAAATGTATTCAAGTAAGTTAGAAATTCTAAGTGCAATGAGGTGTGGAAGTCAGAATCAGTCGTGTATAAAAGTGCATGAATGCAGTGGTCAGGGTGAGGCGGTGTAAAACAAAAGACAGCAACGCAACAAAATAACAATAAGCTTGGTGAAGGGGTAAGGGACAGACACACTGGTCAGTGTTCAGTTAGTGTGATGGCACCTCAGTTCCACCCAGCCAAGGACCTGCAAGACTCCAGCACACACAGACAGCATCAAGGCAACAGGACAAAACAGCCACAAAGAATATAGCTAAAGCTATTAAGCGGAGCTTAATGTATGGTTAAGGTCAGGAAATGAAAATACTTGGATAAAGTTAGGGAAATATTTGTATTGAAAAAGTCAGCAATGTCTTGAAGCATGAAAAATGGACTTGGACATATCCCTATGACCTGTGCTATAATATATAAAATGACTTTTCTGCATTGGAACATGTTGCCAGTGAATGTAATCCGAGCTGAATTAAAAAATGTTTCCCTAAACCTTTAAACTAGTTCAAATTATTTCCATATGAATGTATTTGGTAGGAGTCAGTGCTTTAAAAACTGTATTAAACATGACGGAACAGGGCCAATCCTAGTCTTTTGGGGGCCCCCCTCATTGTAATGTGTTGCCACTTCACATGACACTGAACAACTTGTGTAGTGTCAGTTATTAGTTTAATGTGCAAATAAGATGAAAGGACTAAATTGAGGCAACACCATCCTGAAATAGAATACAGTAAATACAGTATTGCCGTGAGAGCAGCCCAACTGTGCAAGATTCAGTCACAAAACTTTACAGGTGTGTAGTTGAGATCAAAATTAAGGCCGAGTTTGAAGATGGATGTGGTCCGATAACGACGCTGGAAGTAGAGGGGTAGGAAATAGGGAAGGGGCCTTGCATCTCTAGTTTGGGCATTGTCATACTTTGGTATTTTGAGAGGCCTTAGCGTCCTTCACACCTGGCATGCTTTATGTCAGGAGGCTTTGGGTGTCTGGAGGTGTCGACAGGATGAGCCATGGCAACGAGCAATCGTTATTATAGTCCAAGGTTTTAAGTAATAGACGGGTCCAGTCGGGTTCAGGTCCCGACATTTTGGGTTCGGGCACAGATTTTTGGACCTGTGAAGACCTCCAATGCCCAACAAACTCAGCCATAATAAACTGAAATGTATTCAAGTAAGTTAGAAATTCTAAGTGCAATGAGGTGTGGAAGT